>CM076583.1:767877741-768035421 GCA_034641835.2 Pinus albicaulis | reverse complement strand
TCATACAAGTTCGCTCTATTGAACCAGTCCATAATTAGGTCATTGTGCGAGATTAGACATAACTTTTCCTTGAAGAATCCAAATCAGGTCAGACCCATGGCATTCGAAAGAAGATTCAGAGGGTTAATTCAGGGAAAATTTTTAGATATTGAAGATCCGAAATCACAGAGATAATTCAGTTTCAATATCGAGATCCTCAAAATCAAGAAAAGGGTGTGTATTTTTTTTTTCAAATTGCATGTCTTGTTTGAAAAATCAGTTCTAGTTGATTCCAAAGGCCTATTGAGCATAAATATCAGTATTGGGTTCTAAAATTCCTCCTAAAAATAATTCAACACCCATTAAGCCCTCATAGTACTCTACTATGACTCATGAAGATGAAGAATTGCAACATGATCTATCAAAATTACAAGAGCAAGTGCACCAAATTTCGCTCTCGCAAAGAGCAACAAAAAATGAAATGGAAGTTTTGAAGAAAGGCATGGAAGCAAATATGGATGGTGTGAAGAATAATATGGATGGTTTGAAGAAAGACGTGGAATCTAAGATAGATGACATGGAAGCTGGCATGGAATCTAAAATGGAAAACATGAAGAATGATCTAAAAGCAGACATAGAAGGTTTGACAAAGTTGATACAAGAAATGTTTCCTAATGGTGAAAATATAGTAGAGGAAACTCATGATGAGAACAAAATAAATGTTAATCGTGATTTCATAAACTCTAATGTTGGCGGGAAGAACCACCATATTCGAAAAATGGATATGAGGAAGTTTGATGGAAAGGATCCTGTAACATGGATACTACAGATGGAGCAATATTTTGATCTCCATAACGTGCAAAACACACAAAAGGTACGCATTGCAACTTTACATTAGAACAAAATACATTTGTATGGTATCGATGGCTTTGCTCCCGTAAAAAAATTGTCACTTGCTCAATTTTTACGAAGGAAATGATAGCACATTATGAGGATACAAAGAGCAACACCTTCTTTAGCCAATTGATAAATCTCAAACAAAAGGGTTTAGTGGGGCAGCACATTGAGGACTTCCAAAATTGAATATAAGGGTAACTGATATTCCAGAGGAACACAGGATTGATCTCTTCATAGGTACTCTAAAGGATAACATCCAACATGAAGTTCGTGTTTTGGAACCTGATTCATTGGAGAAGGCATTCAGGTTGGCAAGAAAAGTTGAATGTAAAATTGTGGCGACAAGGAAGCCTACCACTCAATTCTATAAAGAAGGAAGTGTTGCTACGCCTAGATTTCCACAACCTACAAGGTTGACACCACAACAATTGGAAGAAAAAAGAGCAAAAGGGCTTTGCTACGGTTGTGATAGAAAATACACTAAAGGTCATAAGTGTGCTGAGAAGAAATTATTTTACATAGATTGTGAAGAGGAAGAAGAAAATGAACAAGAAGAGGATATACACCAGGAACCAACCCTAGAAGAGGAAGAAATGAGTCTGACCATATCGTGTAATGCATTGGCGGGAATTACCACTCCTCAAACTCTCAATATAGAAGGACATATCAAGAAGAAAAAGGTAATAGTGTTGATTGATTCAGGTAGTACCCATAATTTTATTCATTGTAAGGTAGCCAAGGAATTGAATTGTTTCCTATACCCAACACCAGAATGTCAAGTGATGGTTGCAAAAGGAGGAACTATAAATTTCTCTGGAAAATGCCATAATATCAAGCTAACCATGGGGGAATATGTATTGACTAGTCCAATGCTTTCCATTCCTATGGGAGGTGCTGATGTTGTACTAGGAGTACAATGGTTACAATCTTTGGGGATAGTAGCTTTTAATTTTCAAGAACTTTTCTTGAAATTTTTTTCAGAAGGAAAGGAAGTCGAATTACGGGGTATTGCGGGGAAGCCAGGAAGGATAATAAGCTCTAATGTCATGACAAGGCTTCTAAAGAAAGAACAGCGAGGCGTAATTGCACAATTATGCTCACTAGAAGTTCCAACATCAAAATCATCTATTTCTGCAGATCTCCAACAAGTCTTGGACAATCATTCCAAGGTATTTGAAACTCCCAAAGGACTCCCACCTATTCGTGATCATGATCATGCTATTCATTTGATTCCAGGAAGTGTTCCTCCAAACATCGGGCCTTATAGATATCCTTACTTCCAAAAGAGCGAAATTGAACATATGATTGCAGAAATGTTAGAGGCGGGTATAATTCAACCTAGTCAGAGTTCTTTCTCTGCTCCTGTAGTATTGGTACACAAGAAGGATGGATCATGGCGAATGTGTCCGGATTATAGGGAGCTCAATAAGCTCACCATTAAAGACAAATTTCCCATTACTGTGATTGATGAATTATTGGATGAATTACATGGAGCAATTTATTTTACCAAGTTGGATCTTCGTTCAGGATATCATCAAATTAGAAAGAAGACTGAAGATATTCCAAAAATAGCATTTCGAACTCATGAGGGTCATTATGAATTTTTGGTCATGCCTTTTGGCCTTACCAATGCACCTTCTACATTTCAAGGGTTAATGAATTCCATTTTCAAACCTTCCTTAGAAAATTTGTGCTGGTATTTTTTGATGATATACTAATCTATAGCAGGTCTTGGAAGGATCATGTTGAACATGTTGACAGGGTGCTCAAACTATTGCAGGAGAAACAATTATATGCAAAAACATCTAAATGTTTCTTTGGAGTACAAGAAGTGGAATATCTGGGTCATATTGTATCTCACGAGGGTGTTAAGGTAGACCCTAACAAAATTAAAGCCATTAAGGAATGGAAAGTCCCCACAACCATAAAGCAGTTGCGAGGATTTCTCGGGTTAACAGGGTATTATCGCAAGTTTGTTAAGAATTATGGGAGAATAGGAACACCTCTAACAACATTATTGAAGAAAGATGCATTTTCATGGACTCCTGAAGCAACTAAGGCCTTTGAACATCTTAAAGAGGCAATGTGCCTAGCACTAGTATTAGCTACGCCAGACTTCACAAAAACCTTTATTGTGGAATGTGATGCCTCAGGAAATGGAATTGGTGCTATTTTAATGCAAGAAGGAAGACCTATTGCTTTTGAAAGCCGTTCAATCAAAGGAAAGTATTTACAAAAGGCTATTTATGAGAAGGAAATGTTGGCAATACTACATGCACTAAAGAAATGGAGACCTTACCTAATGGGAAGACAACGGAACAAAGACTATCTTTAGAAGAGCAACAAAAATGGGTCACAAAGATGTTGGGTTATGACTTTGAAATCATCTACAAAAAGGGAAGCTAAATTTTGGTGCGGATGCACTCTCAAGAAATAATTGAAGAGGTGGAAGCGATACTTTGTGCCATTTCATATTATCCAGCAGTTGGATAAGCTGAAACGGTGTTGGAAAAATGCGAGAGGGGGGGGGGGGGGGGGTGGTCGTGTTGAAACTAACGATAGGATTTTAACTTTTTCTTTTACATAATTTCATTTGCGGCTTCAATGAACCCAACTTGCGTATACACGTGGATCTGCTGAAAGAAACTAGCGTATACTGATATAAATTTACAGATTAGAATACTTTCCAGGAACGGTCTTTAACTCAGATTTAACAATCATGCATAAGATTAGATAATCAGTAGATATGTGCAATAACAATAGTATAAATCATCACATAAGAGAAACACACATGAACACCAATATTTAAGGTGGAAACCCAATTTAGGAGAAAACCATCGCTGCTATCGTCTCTGTCTTCAAAATTTATTATTATGAAAGCCTGTTTACAATATATACTGATGCAGACTCATATCTGTACGCAGTATTCTACCTGTTGAAGGCTACAACCTTCTCTCATTTTCCAGGTGCTATTCGAAGGGATCTACAACCCCCTTTCTTCTCGTTTACCAGCTACTCCTGGAAGGGAGCTTCAACCCCCTGAACAGAACACCAACTTCTACTGGCAAGAAGTTTCTACTTCCATACTAAAGGCTTCAACCCTCAGACCCACTGCCGACCATATTTCATAAATTTTCATAGTGGATCAAACAACATTAACACAAATCTTCACTAATATCAATAAACATAAACTTTTCCCAATACTTCAATCAGAACATTGAAACCATTATATCCAGAACATTAGAAATAACCCAGACTTCAAAATAAATATGCAGATACAAACTCAACCCTGAACAGTGATCAATTTAAATAGAATATGCTACTTTGCTTCATTGAAGCCGCGTGTATATGCACTTTCCTGTACACCAACCTTCGTATGCCTCTATACATACTGTTTTCATAACTTGAGATGAATACGCTACTTTACTTCATTGAAGCTGCATGTATATGCACTTTTATTTGCATCAACCCGCGTATACTTCTATGTTTACTATATTTCAGAATGTGATCAGACTCAGATTCAAATCTGAGGCTTTCAGTCAGACATTTTCTCAGCAATGCAGAGCCATTCGACAGTCAGTCAGCCTTAACCATGTTTTCATCAATCATTGATTATATTTATAAATAATCAAGTTAGCAGTATATTCAATATTCAAACACCCCAGATCTTCAAGAAGACTTCATAGACAGATAGTAGACAATAAGCATGAATCACAGTAAAAACATCTGTAATAGGCTTTAGAAAACCCTAACTTCCATACGCGCTTTTCTTGAAGCGAACCCACGTATATACGCACTTTGACTGAGACCAACTAGCGTATAGATCTATAAAAGTAAATTTTGCAGAATATATCAGATCTATATAACTTACCCAAATTACTTAAATTGTCTTCAGTAGACCTACGCCTGGTCATGATCATTTCTTCAGAGGATCATACTAGAGTTTCATAATTCTCAAATCTAGAGATCGTAAACCATCATTGTATCCATGGGTGCATCATAGATTCAGATCTATCAATTAAAACAGAGTTCATTCATTTAGATATTCCTCAAAGAAATTTTATCCATTAACAACCATTACTCATGCACACCTTGAACTATGATATTCTTCTCCTTATATAGATTTAGCCTTTACCAATACCATGAGTCAAAACCACACCACAGCTGATGGTATCCATAGATGGAATCAAATAGACAATAAAATGATCAATATTGTGTGCTAATACCATGGTAAAGCCCCTTGGTATCATAATTTTAGAGCGCAAAAGGGAATACGCGACTTGTAACATACTTATCTGTGTGCATACGCAACTTTGCCTTTACAAACTCGCGTATACATTGTGACATACTAAAATTAACCAATTTTCTGTACAAAACTTCTGATAGACTACTGAGATTCTTCATACAGAAATTGTCTTCATCCTTTTCCAGAGATTTTCCCTCAAGGACAATCAATTCAATATTAAAGGACACAAGAATATTGCCAACGGTGCGGATGCGCTCTTGAAATGACGAAGGAGTGGAACATTTGAATTATGTCATTTCTATTATCCAACCAGATTGGATAACCGAATCAAGGGATGGAATGGAAGAAGGATGAAGAAGTGTGGAAACCTATTCAAAATTATAGCAAGATCCTTAGTACATATGATACATTTAGTTGGAAAAAATGATTCCTTATGGTACAAAGATCGCTTATATATTTTCAATAATTCCCAACTAAAACAAAAATATTCTTTGAAATTGCAATACCTCTCCTTAGGAGGACACCAAGATTTTTCAAAAACTACCATAGGTGAAGAAAGAATTTTTTTGGGATGGCCTTAAATTTGATATTCAAAAGTTTGTGGGGGAATGTTTGGTTTGCCAAGAAAACAATGACATAATTAAGACCCCGGTATTCTAAAACCTTTATCCATTCCAAGTCAACGTTGGGAGGAGATTTCAATGGATTTTATCATAGGTTTACCTAAGTCCGAAAGAAAGAGTGTAACCATGGTGGCGCTGATAGAATTACCAAGATGCATGACTTTTAAAATATCTCATCCATTTAAAGAAAGTATGTGCTTGCTACCGCATTTATGGAAACAATTCAAAAGCTACATGGAAACTCAAGATTATTGTAAGTGATGTAGATCCCATTTACAAGAAATTTTTGGACGGAATTATTTTTCTTGTTTGGGTACTCAACTAGCTTATAGCTCATCTTATCATCCTCAATTCGATGGTCAAAATTAGATAGTGAATAAATTTTTGGAAAGATATATTCATTTTTTTTGTATTTGATAAGCAAGCACAATGGGTCAAGTGGTTACCTCTCACTCAATGGTGGTATAACACTTCCTTCCATAATGTAGCAAAAATGATCCCATTTATGGCACTTTATGGATATGATTCACCCTCCATCGCATCTTATTTAAGGGAAAATTCTATGGTTTAAGCAAGAAGATCACATCAAGCATCAACAAGAAGTTCTCCAACTCTTAAAGGATAACCTAAATTTGGCACAAAATCGAATGAAACAAATGTATTTATCAACATCATCAAGACAAAAGTTTTGATGTAGGAGAATGGGTATTTTTACGGCTACAACCATAAAAACAAATGTCCCTCAAGCAAGCTAAGAAGGATAATAAATTATTGCCAAAGTACTATGGTCCTTACAAGGTGTTGCGAAACATTGGTACTATGGCATACATATTGGAGCTCTCGCTTTCTTCACGAGTGCATCCGCTTTTCCATGTTTCATGCTTAAAGAAGGTTATAGGGTACAAAATTCCACCAATTAATATTGCTAGAACTCGATGAGGAAGGAAAAACCACATTGGAACCTCGAAGCAATTACGTAAACAAGAAATCGACAAATTATGAAATCGCCATCAATTTCGCAGTATCTCTTCAAATGGAAGAACTTACCCAATTGAAGATCACACAAGGATGAGAATTTTATACAAAAGCACTCGCAGCTACTCAAGCATTGAGGACAACACTTTTTTGAAGGAGAGGAGCACACAGTCTTATATTACTAGTATAATCCCATATTGTTGTTAGTGTAACCCTTTATTGTTATTGTTATACCCTTGTAAGCCCCATATTATTATTATCGTGCTCACATTATTATTTTAGGTCAATTAGGATTACATTATGGCCTCATGGACTCCTATATATAGAAATTAGGTTTGGTCATTTGTATCATGCAATAATAATTGTTCATTTATGTAATATATTGGAGGTTTCCCCCTGTATGGCTGATTTTTTAAGGCATTGATCTCTTTTTCTATTGAGCCGGTTTCATAACATAATGGTAGGTTTTGATACAATGTGAAATGATAAATTAATTTAAACTAATGGAAATAATATATATAAATAATAAAACATATACATCTACTTAATCTAATTATTTAACTTAATCTATAACCCACATGCATAATTACCATTGAAGGCATCCAAAGAAATATCTTACGAAAAAAGGTAATAAAGCATCATTCAATTGCCGAAAGAGATGAAAATTATGTAAAATGATTATCTTGACTAAATAGTTAATCAAAACAATTATGTGTAATATATCATATCTATCAATTTCTTTATTTATATAGTAAGGAATTACAAGCCTGAAACACCGTACCAAAGTGCATGAATGATAACTCATAAGTCGTACTACATACATATCACAAAATAAAATGAAATTTACCGTAAAATCATAATCAAGACTTAATCAAGATAAAAGTACCAAATATGATAAGTTCGCTCATGAACTAATAGCATGTTGATATACTTTCTCTTGAATCCAAATATACTTTAAGTGTACAAAAGTGCACTCAACAAAGCATATTCAATTTTCCAAAAAGTAGATCATGTTCCATATATTTTCATCAAAGGCATCTATAAAAGTACATAAGTGCAATCTTTCACAAATGGTTCTTTGATAAAATTCCTAGACCCTTCTCTAAATGCATGAGAAGGGTTTGAATACTAAACTAAATAAGTCAAAAATATATTATTACATAAAAAATTGAGGAGGTTTCAAACAACCTTCCTCATAATAAGTAAACTAAACTACAATCTAGAAATAAAAGATAACAAGTTTGCTTAAATGGGTTCATTTTATTTCTGGCCATTTGATCTCTCGAGCCGGTAGATATCGCTCATTGGATTTAATAGAGTCGCTAAGTATATCTTGATCCGAATTTCCCTTTAAACACGACATTTGAGAGTGCTTAAAAATGATTTTCTATTAGAACAAATTAAATATTGCGCAGTCACGACCGGTGATGTGGTTCGATCAAGTTCCAAGAATTTTCTGATCTAATTTTGTTATCCGGTTGATATATTTTGCATGTGTTTCAATGTTTTATTTCCACCGTGTCTCCAATAGTTTGACTCGGGATCACTTCGTCGTATATTATTTAATAAGCTTATCATTTTGAAGTTTTCCATCGACATACCCAATGATATCATTTTTTAAGTTTGTTGCCTTTAACACTACTTTCTCTTCTTTTTTTCAACTCCATCTCCGAGTCTTTAATTAAAATATATTTATGAAACTTGTCAACTTTTAGGAGATCAACTTTATTCCCTTTGTCAAATTCTTGCCATAAAATGAATTCAAAAATTTTTCTTATGAATCTTTTCACATTCCAATCTTCTATTTTCCACATGTTGATTCAATATTTTACTTATTTTGCAATATGTACCAGAAAAGAGAGATTTGTTGACAAAAAGTATCCTACCGTCGTCTCAACTTTGAATTCTCATTCTAGTGCCTCTTTTATGAACTCGCTATGTTTGAGGTTGGATTTTAAGCTATCCATTACTACCCTCTATCTTTGTATCCTTCTCAAAGATTTTTACTCGATGTTGCAACTTCAATCTTTCAAATTCCTTTGGAACCGTCCCATTTTCATCCGAACTTGCTTTTGGCATTATGATTTTCTTGCTCTCGTTGTCTTTCCAACTCTTGAACTCTATCTTCTCTTTGTCCTGAGTAGAAGTTGCACTTCGTTGCTTTATCAATCGTAAGTATTTTCATATGCCCCTACAAATTGTGAAGACAGCTTTTGGGGGAGTTCGTTGGATTGACAAAAGTGTCTTTCTAGACAATATCTATTGATTCATCTTCTCACCGTTTCATCAAATCTTCTTTCTTTTCCTCCTCTTTACCGTGCATCTTTGTGACTTGGATCGTAGAAAATTTCAAAGGAGGTATTTCTTCAATATTTAAAGTAATTTATTCTATCGAGTAGGCTTGTCGATCTCCTCGTTCTCGAACCTCCGGGATTCGATGAACTACCACCGCTCGTTTCTTGTAGTTTTTGGAGCTTTTCTAGGAGTGTGAAAATTTTTCGATCCTTCGGATTAGGATTAAGTGGTGTTTGCGTACTTGAGTGAATTTTTTTTCTATTCTTTTCCCAAATGCTCTACTTGAGATTTGATTGTCTTCTCGTGTAGTTTGAACTCGACAGTTATTTTGAAGATGCTTTTAATAATTTAACTTCATTAGTCCCTTATTCGCAGTGTGTATCAATCACTTTGATTATATCTTCAATTATCTTATCGTGTTCTCATTTTTACTTTCGCATTCATTATCGAATGATCCGAACCTTGAGACTTGTAAGGCGAATGCTCTAAATCTCGAATTTATTTTTCCCGTGACCCATCTTTCGGCATATGTTTCGCTTCATCATTTAACCGATAATAGGGGTTGGCTCTTAATTTCTTCTATTAGTAACAAGTCCAATGGGACTATTTCCAACCTCTATTTCTATATTCGTGAAAAGCTTTAATGTTTGCTACACTAAGCTATTAGATGCCATTTTTAATACATCCGTAAATTTCTCTCGTTCCTTCAAATAAATCATCAAAATCATCCTTTTCATGCATGAAAGGTCTAACTTTAAGAGCAATGGAAAATTTTTGAACAACATTATTAGGATCACATCGTCTCGGCATGCGTTTTCGCATTCAAAGAAGTAATGTTTGGAATTTTCTTTGTTGTATGACCGTACTCAAAAAAGGCAAAGGTAACACACCGTAATGGAAATGTAGGCCAAATGTCTTTCGTTGAAACCTTGATCTACTTCAAGTTATACCATTTAAAAGTGTTTGATATAGAAAATCTTCAGCCAAGAGGTTGCATCCGGATCATAGTAGGGAAAAACATGAGGGGAAGAAAGAATCTCGAAAACCCCGACATAAGCAAAATTCTCTTCTCCAAACCATCTCGCCATAGGAATAATATCCGCACTAGCCTTCAGAAACTCTAGGGATTTCTCATTAAAAATGGCTCGATGAATGGGAAGTTTCAGGATCAAGATGACAAATATTATAGAAATGGGAACGAAATTCGTACTCCCATGTGGATTTATGATAGATATGAAGAAGGGTAGGGCCCTAAGGCCGGTCCATTTCCAACCCATAAAAGCAAAGTTCAGCATACCGATATAACATCCATAATATATGCGCTCATATAAAAAGGAGGGATTGTCCTAGTCGAAAAGACCTATTTGTTCCGTATTCCATTATGGTTTTGGCTAAATTATTGGATAAAATGTTTTCCCAATTCATAATAGTAGAAATCAATTTAATCGCGTCAATTAAAGGAACCCATTCAATGAAAAAATTTAGTGGTATTAGGTCTAGAAAACAATCTACATAGGATTGTCAAAGCATAAAATAGTGAGGCTTATGACAATTGCGCTATTGGGTACATACCAAGTTTTTTCCGCTTTAATTTGCCATGACATGCCTTCCATTGTTTCACCACCTTCATTGGCCCTGATTCTCCGTTGAAAAATTTTCCAAGAAATATTTATCATAACCTTATGTGATATTGGAAAATGGTACATTGTATGCAAATCCTCGGGGGTGGAATGAACCCATGTTTTTTCCTTTCGTTTGGAATTCTCGAACGTCCTATCCGCAACATTGAGATTATTGATGACCCATCTTACAATATTAGTATATGGTAAGATATTTAGCCTCGTTAGTCATCATATCTAAGAAAGAACATGCAACTTCGAAGTAGGAATATTATGATGAATCAAATCGCATTCGTCGTTGCTACTTTCTTTAATTCCCTTGGATTTTCTACTTCCAAATGCATTATACATTGATTCCCATGAAGTGTTCCACCTACTTATTGCACGTAGTGTCCGAAAAAAGCAGAGGCATGTCTATAACTTCTCGTAGGTGGATGATTGGGAAACCACTTTTCTTCGTTGTCATTTTTGTTAATATCTTTTTCTCCGTGCGCTCGAATACAAAAAAAGGGGAAAATTCGTTGTTGAGATGACGATCAAGGAGGAACAGAGAAAGAGAGTTAAATCACAATAAATCAAAAACCCGTTGATTTTATTTGAAACATGCTTTTAGAAAGATATCAATCTTTTTCGAGCCCCATAACCATTGATTACCTTTAATAAACCTTTAAACTATTATCAAATATTTTACGTATTTTACACTATATGTCAAATCCAAATATTTAAATCATTAGATCTTAATAATGGACCAAACTTGATTAAGTATCACTAAGCATTTTGGTAATAAATGTTATATCACAAAAACCGTAGATTTTACAAGCATCCATTTTATGTCTCTTTGATCACGAGTGTATGTGAAATGTGATTCCGCGCAAATCGTGACATCACGCTTTATCACTGGCTAGTATAACTTTCATTTGATCGATGTTCAGGATGCGATATGCGCTAAAACTCAAGTCTTTGTGCTTAAATCGGATTTTTGTGGATATGTTTCAATGTTCATTTATTGTTTTATCGAGTCCAAACTCATCATAATTTTTAGAATAATATCATTATTTTCACGTCTTAAAAGGAGGCACGATGCGACTAGGTTATAAGGGTTTCTAAGCTTTTAACTAGGAATTACATATAAATCAAAAAGGTCTTATCACTTATCGCAATTTGTAGATTTTATATGTGTTCTAACTTTGTTATCTTGTGAGTTTTTCATTTGCGCTAAGCGCAATGAAATGAAAGCGAAAAAATATTAAAAAGCCTTTTATTCCTAAAATTTTAAAACTTAACGCTAAGTGAAATAATGTTTTCCAAACTCAATTTATTTTTTATATCCTTTCACTTATTTATTCATAACCTTAATAGATATTCAAAATAAATGGGGTTGTTTCATAGCACAACAATTGGTGATTCACCGGGAGAACCCGCTTATCTCTAATAATTTTTAAAATTTCTCCCCTTTTCAAAATAAAAATAGTTGAAGAAATGTAAATAACATGAAATTTAAAATAAGTAATATTTCTCTCCATAAAAATAAAATCACTTCATTATTATCCATTTGATATCCTCTTAAAGATGAAAATTCTTTGTCTAAACGTATTTATTGTGTTTCAAATATAAAGTAACAAATTATCTTTGCAAATTAGTTTAAAATATCCTCATTTGTCACAAGTAGAGCCTCTAATAAAATTAAGTATTAATAACCTTCGACAAAGTTACCTTTAACCAAGCCAATGATTCAAGATTCCATCTAAATAATAATTCATGTATTTAAAGATAAATCCTAATTTATTCTTGTTTCCCCATTTTATTTTGTTTTTGCTACTTAAAAGTCATTGTCTTGGTTTGGTAGACAAATGATAACAATGCCATTCATTGGTCGCAGTAACTTAACCGAACAAGCCGGCTCGTAATGAGACTCCTTGTCTTCTTATTAAAATAATCTCGGCCCATTACCCCGTTTTGATATGCGCTTTGGTAATGTCAATTAGTTATTTCCCTATGAATATGGTAAGTAGGCTCGTGATGAGACCTCTTATCTTTTAAGCTTTTTTGAAAATTTATTTCATAAGATCAAGCCTTAAAAAGAGAAAATTTTATCGGATGGGGAGAATCATCGAGTCCTCAAGAGTTTCCCCGGATGACAATTTTTGTGAGTTAAAAATGTCTTTCTACAAAGAGTATTTTACTTGGTTAAAGATACTTTTCGATCGACAATAGGTCAAAAGTATTTTATAAAGTTGAGGTTTCCCAAAGAACAAATAACTTTGTGAAAAATAAGAACATTTTTCGTAGATCTAAAACCTTTTTATTTTTCAAATTTTATAAATACTTCTTTAACAATCATTATTTATAAAAAGGAGAAATAATAAAGTATTCAAATAAAATTTACTCGTGAATTCAATAGTTATACTATTCCAACTTTATTTTCCTATGAAAATTAAAAGAAATACTGTACAAGGGATAGAAGAGGTTATCTTCTATGAAAATTATTTCTTCAAAATTCGCCCATTTAAGGTGTAAGGATTCTCTCCTACCTCGATAAATCTTGCAATAAAAATGTTGATGGGCCGATTAAATCAACAACTGGAATGGTCCAAGTCACATTCTTTGGAAGTTGGTATGTTTACTCCTTTTCCTCATGTGCATTAACCCACTTCAATACTAGGTTCTAAATGGAATGATTTTGGGCTACCGTAATGTGCATCAAAGGAATTCTTAACTAACTTATGATGGTGAGAATGTGCGATTTTAGCTTTATTTATTTATTCTTCCAATTTGAGAATTTGTGCTTGCATTAATTGCAAGGAAGAAGCTGGATTTTCTTCAATAAACTACTAGGCTAGAGAAGGAATAGCTATCTTTGTGGGAAGAACAACTTCTTTCCCATAAACTATAATAAATGGAGAAGTGCCTATTGAGGCCTTCTATGTAATCCGGTCCGCCCAAAGAGAAAATGTCAAAGATTTGTGCCAATTCTTTTTACTTCTATCAATAGTTCGCTTTATGATTCTAATGAGAATTTTGTTGGTTGATTCTCGCTAGACCATTTCCCCGAGGACAATAGTTGCGTAATATTTAAGTTTGAAACCTATTTTAAGAGAAAATTTTTTCATTTCATTTCCTAAGAAATAAGATGCATTATTAGACATTAAGGCAATGGAAACCAAATCGATAATAATAAATTGATTAATAAATTCAATGATGTTCTCGTAGTAAAACTCTTCCACCAATTTTGTAAAATAATCTATCGTTGTAAGAATATATCTATGTTACTTTGAAGAGTGAGGAATGATTCCACGCATTATGTCCAAATTCCTCTATTGTTTGGAATGATGTTCAATGTTAATCGGTTGTAATGGTAGTGCGGGTTTCCTTTTTCTTCAACAAAAAATTTGACATGTTTTACATTTTCTTACATATTGATGTGCATATTTAAACAAAAGTTGGCCAAGAATAGCCAACATGCATTCCCCCTCCATGGTGTCCACCAAATAATCCAAAGTGTCCAATGTACCGAAATGTCATGTAGTTTCTAGAAAAACTTTTCTCGACTCGCATTTTTCTAGACATCTTAATAAGATAGAGTCATAGTTTTTTTCTAAATAAGACATCATTGATGATTTGATATTGTTTTTCTTTTAATCTCAAGAAAATTTTCTTTTTGTAATTGAGTTCTAGAGGAGAATATCCATTTTTTAAGTAAAATATGAGATCAACATATTGAGATCTATACCATTGAGGCTTACCTAAATCTATATATCATTACCTGGATCTTCTCAGACAGAATCGTATGCTCCATTCAACATTCTCCGCAAAAAACTAATCTCTAACGATTTTAATGTCTATAATTTCTACATCATATTCTTGTAAATCAATTACCGAGTTGGTTATCTTTTCTTCCACTTTCACATCAATAATTGCCCAATGGCTGAAAATGTAACGTAATTTAGTGTGAGGTTTTCGTAGAGAAATGGCCTAAAATGTTTCCATCGCTTTGAAGATACAAAAATGTATGTTTTTCCAAAAAGCGTACATCCACCCTGATCAAAATTTGAACTCAATAAATCAATAGGTGCTTCAATCCGTTCTTCATTAATCCGTGTTAAAACAACTACATATGATGTTTTTGGGGCAAATGTATAATACAAAATGTTTTGAATAGTCAAGAGTAACCAAAGAAGGAGTGTCGATGATAACTTGCTTAATAAATTTGAATGATTCCCTTTCAATATGACCCCATTTACAAGCTTTAATTTTTCTTGATCATGGATTGTAAAGGAAAAACTATTTGTGAAAAATCAAGAACAAACCTTACAAAATTTATTTGACCTAAGAAATCCCGCATTGATTTCGTTGTGGGGAAAAGGGATTTTCTCAATTTCTCTAATCCTTTCCGGATCAATATAGATAACCTTTTTGATACAAAAATCTTAAAAAGCTTACCTTTTCTCAAAAAAGACTTTTGCATTTAATGAAATCCCATATTTCATGCATCTTTCAAAGATCTATTTAAGGTCATTCAAATGATGCTTATTTTCTTGGAGTAAACAAGAATGTCATCCAAGTAAATTACAACATATTTGCTAATGAGTCCTTTAAAGGCTATATCCATAGCTTTTTGAAATGTGGCACATGCATTAATAAAACCAAAAGCATTTTATGATAAGCATATGTTCCCCAATTTGTTTTAAACTAGTCTTCAATCTATCATTGGATGTACTAGGATTTGGTTATATCCCGAAAATCCATCAAGAAAAGACATAAGTTCATAACTACAACCCATCACAGATTTGTTCCATGGTTGGTAGTGGGAAATTATCTTTCGTACAAGCTTTTTTAAGGTTTATACACCCATGCATAAGAAAAGATCACCATTCTTCTTTCTAACAGAACTAGATTTGAAACCCATTTAGAATGTCTAATAGGAAAAATAATCTTGGCTTTGAGAAGTCCGTTCAGTTTAGATTTTATCCTGCTTTCAAGGTTCGGGTGAATTTTCCCGCTTTTGATGCATTGGTTTCTCATTTGAGAGACTAGTATGGTATGTTGTATGACACAATTATCATCACCAAGACTGCGTATAATCCCACGCAAAAAAATTCCTTTGTATTTCTTCAACAATTGAACGAATGATGATCTTTTCATGAGAAGGTAAAATCCAAGACATAAGTTGATGTTCTACAATATCATTATAAATGTAGATTATTAATTCAAAGTTCAAATTTGAACTTGAAATTTTGGCATTAGTTATCTTTTTGAATCTATCTTTGAGATCATAAATATCTTCCAGTCTAACCACATATTTGGGTATTGGATTTTTTTCTCAATGTTTTTCTTTAATCGAAGGTCATGCTCATTTTCCTCTAAGATTTGATCGTCATATGACCCTTCTCCGATGTCAAGAAATCAACAATATCATAATCATCATTAAAGACTTCACAATTAGTGACATTATCGTGAATGGATGGTCTAAAAATCAATTTAATGAGAATCTATCGTGTCTAAAATCTTCAGATGGTATGAGTTTTTGATGCAACATTAGCTAATAGATCAAGACTAGCATTTCAACTGGGAATAGAGGAAATATTGAATGCTAAAAAATGATCACCGAGATCTCGAACTAATGTTTGATAGCGTTTAAGGTGTCTAGAAAGACAAAGGGATAGTAAGCTTCGACCTATTTAATAATGATTTGCGAGTGGCCAAATACCCGCAAATATTTCACATCAAGACTAATTGATTTATACAATCCTTGTATGAATGCTTCAGGCTCGCAATATTATTTTTACACCTCAATTCAGAATTCACAAGCTAACATGATCTTTCTCCCTTTTCCGGGCTATGCTTAAAATACAACCAACTCCTCGCACCATCATTAGATTTGGAACCATCAAAATAAAAAAGTCCAAAACATTTTTCGACTACCGGGTTTATCTACAAAATTTCCACATGTGGAAAGACATGTTTGTGAGAAGTTTTCAATTTGTGAAAATGACAAATTTTCCAAGAAGGGAGATTTTTGTTGGCTGAAAGTCCCTGCAAAAAAGATTCACTTCGAGTAGTTTCCACAATATTGAAGTAAATGCTATTGGTTCATCATTACCTTCAAATTCGGGGCCATCGTATGCTTCATGTTTTTCTCTATTAACTCCGAATTTGATTTGGTTTTACATTATAAGGTAAACACATATGAGACTAATATGTAGAAAAATATCCATGGAGTTTTTCAAACCAATCTCCTCTCAAAATTAATCCATAGAATTCTAGAATATCGCCTACTAAAATATCAATGATTTCGATTAACTTTGGGATTCTAAGAAGTCGGATACCGACTTAATTTATTTCCTAGGACTTCAACTTTGGAGTTCTATCAAGTTGTACTATGTGAACAACAAATTTTTGAGGAGTGATATTCAACTTAGAACAAACTCGTTATTGGCATGCTATATTAGAAGAAGCTCCCGAGTCAATCAAATAATCGTGAAGATTTTTGTTGTAATTTCATATGTTAGAAGAAAAGGAGGTGTGTGAATCGGGCCTATCACCTATAAGAATTGCATATAAAGGTCAAATCTTATTTGAAGAATTAGGAGGTTTTCTTGAACTATTTTCACTCTAAGACATAACAACAGAGGTAGTGGTGAAGCAAGAAGTACATTCACTTCTCTAAGAAATATCTTATGTTGTTGTTTCAATTTGGTAAGTTCATGAAGTGAGATATTTTCCTTTACTTTCTTCATATCTTCAACAATATTATATTCCATGGTGTCGTATACTACCAAGGTTTTGATGTAATTGGAAATTTTTTTGAAGATGTATCAAACCGTGAAACCTTAAAAGGAGATTTCTTATTAGCTGATTTATCTTTTGAAGCTAATGTTGAATTTTTCTAGTTTTGACTTGGTTGGCTTACTTCAACAGTCCTTTACTTCTAGTAGTAACAAAAGCTTCTTGTTGCACTTAATTTGGTAATAAAGTCCCACATACCATTTAGTTCAACCGTTCTCTTCTTCGGGCCAGTTTTCCTCCGTTTCTTCATATTTTGTTTCTAGATCGTACTTAGCATTAGATATATTGTTTGGTGGCCGATGAACGGAAAAATTTATTTCTCTTCGAAAGATCTCGAAAGTTTTTCTTAGCATTGAAATTTTCAGCAACTTGCTTTTTGATGTTCATTTCATTTGTCATGGTTTTCGGCAAGATTTCTTCGGAGGCCTTATACATCAAAATGATCTTTTCGATAGATTTTTCTTTGAATTATCTTTTTGAAAGAAACTTTCTTGGGATTTTCCGTCTTCTGAGAGCTTTTCTTTTCGAGAGAAATAATACGTTTTTTTCTTACGTAAAAAAGCTTCGTTCATGTTTTCTCGCGTTGCATCTAATTTTTCTCTATCCAGGCTATATTAGAGGGAAGAGAAGAGATATACCACTCAATTTGAACTTCGGCACTAGGAAATTATGTGAAAGGTGATTTTATCGAGGAATTTATTGAATCTAGAGTTGAAGTCTTTGACTTTCTCTCTCCTCGTTTTTTCCTCGAGATTTGATAAGCGATTGATGAGCGATGTAATGGTTCTCGTCATCTCTAAACATAGGTAGGAATTGTTCTTCAAACATATCCCAATTAGTTATAAAGCGAGAAGGTAATGAAAAATATTACGATCCTGCTTATAGCCTTTAAGAGTATATGGAAACAATCTAACAATACAGCTTTCTTCATTACCTTTTTTAAATTGATGGCTAACATATAGTTGTGGAGATGTTCGTCGGTAGACCATCATCCAGATTAAATTGGGTAACCATATTTCAGGATACTTCTAGGAAGTGGGTGAAGAGGAGCTATCATTACTACATCATCTAGATTATTCCATGGTCAAGTATACGTGGTGGTATCTTTTGTCATGCCATGATTGTAGTAGTTTTGGGTGGATGAAGATATGAAATGGATGAGTGGAAGAAGAGCTGTGTTGACTACCTAAACTAGAAGAACTAGCACCAGAGGGGGAGTGAGAACTGTTACTACCTAGCCACAACCATAATATCTGCATTCGCCTTTATAAACTCTAGGGGATTTCTCATTAAAAATGGTTTGATGAATGGGCAACAAGACTCCATGAAAAATATTATAGAAATGGGAATGAAATTCAAACTCCCACAGGATTTATGATAAATATGAATAGTGTTAGGGTCTTGTCCTGTCCATTTCCAACCCATAACAGAAAGTTCAGAAAAAGAGAAACATATAACATCCATAATATATGCGCTCATATAAAAAGGAGGGATTGTCTTAGTCAAAAGACCATATTTGTTCTCGTATTCCATTATAGTTTTGACTAAATTATTGGATAAAATGTTTTCCCAATTCATAATAGTCAATTTAGGATCGCATCAATTAAAGGAACCTATTCAATGTGAAATTTAGTGGTATCGTGTCTAGAAAACAATCTACATAGCATCAGCTGCCACAAAATAGTGAGGTGATGGACACTTCGCACTATTGGGTACATAACAAGTTTGTCCCACTTTAATTTGCGTTGATCCTTCGCTTCCATTCTTTCACCACCTTCATTGGGTCTTGATTCTCCTTTGTGTGGACTTCCTTCCAGGAAAGCTTATCATAAGCTTTCTCGTGGCATTGGCCAATGGTGACATTGTACGCAAATCCTCGGGTGTGAATGAACCCATGTTTTCCTCATTTGGAATTCTTGAACATCTTGTCCGCAACATTGAGAATTAACGATGACCCATATTACCATATCATTATATGGTAAGATATTTGGCCTTACATCTATCCTATGTAAGAATGAACATGCAACTTCGAAGTAGAAGGTTTCCTCATGAATCAAACGCATCCTCCATCGTTACTTTTAATTCCCTTGGATTTTCTCCTTCAAAAAGATTATACATTGTTCCTGTATGAAGAAGTTCCATTGTCCTTATTGCAATGGAGTGTGTGAAAAGAGTGGAGGCATGTATCTAACTTCGCAGGTGGATGATCGTGAAATTGATTTTCCTTCTTTGTCATTTCGTCGATATCTCTTTCGAGCGCTCGAATACAAGAAAACAAGAAAAATCGGAGTTCGCATGACGAGTGAGGAGTGAATGGAGAAATAGAGTTAAATCACTATAAACAAAAAAATCCAACGATTTTTTTCAAACATGCTTTAGAAAGATATCTATCTTTTTGAGCCCCATAACCACCATCGTCAATAATAACCCTTTAAACAATTATCAAATCTTTTATGTATTTTACACTATATGTCCAATCAAGATTTAAATCATTAGATATTATTAACGGACCAGCTTCTGATTAAGTATTACTTCAAGCGCTTTGGGAGATACATGTTATATCACAAATCACAAATTTTACAAGCATCCATTTTATGTGTCTTTAATTGCGAGTGGGGGACATAAATGCGATTTGCGAAAAATCGACACGCACTTTATCACCGTGGGTATAACTTTCATTTGCTTATGCTACAGATGCGATATGCACCAAACTCAAGTCTTTGCGCTTAAATCAGATTTTGTGGATATGTTTCAATGTTCATTTATTGTTTTATCAAAGTCCGAACTCATCGCAATTTATTTTCAAATGATATCGTTATTTGTTTGCCTTTAAAGGAGGCACGATGCGATTTATACCTATAAGGGTTTCTAAGTTTTTTAACGGGGGAATCGCATATAACTCAAAAGGTCTTACCGCTTATCACAATTTGCAGATTTTATATGTGTTCTAACTTTGTTATCTTGTGAGTTTTTCTATTTGTGCTAAGCGCAATGAAATGAAAGCGAAAAGGTTATGCATTTTATTCCTAAAGTTTTAAAACTTAACGCTAAGTGAAATAATGTTTCCTAAACTCTATTTATTTTTTAAAGGGTCCCCGTTTATTTATTCATAACCTTAATAGATATTCAAAATAAAATGGGGGGGTTGTTTCAGAGATTGCCGTAACCCATCCCATGTGTTAATGAACTAATGAAGTATTTATGGATGTAAATAATAGAACTAACATTAACCTATTTTTCAAAGAAAATGATTTTTGTGTTTGGTTCTTATTCCTTCAAATAAGATCCATTTCAAATATTTTCTAGAGTTGTAGCAATAATTGTTCACTATGGAAAAGTTGTAGACAACAAGGAAATTTCACAAGGATTTCCACATGTTGCAATAACTTAGTTTCAAAGTATATTCAACCATTCGCTTTACAATGCTCCACTCTCGCATTATGCAACTCTATTTATTCAAATTGTTAGGTCCTTATATTACTTAGTATAGTCCCTTATTGTTGTTAGTAACTCCCCTTATTATTATTGTTGTACCCCTATGTCCTCCATATTGTTATTATTGTGCCCTTACATTATTATTGTTAGTTCGGCTAGGATTACATTGAAGCCCCACTAGGATTACATTATGGCCCCATGGAATCCTATATATAGAGAGGAGGTTTTTATTATTTGTATCAGTCCAAGGTTCTTCATTCATGTAATGTATTGGAGTGCTTCCTGGGAAGTGGCTTATTTTTAAGGCGTGATATCTCTTTCTTCATTTTTGTTTGTGGTTTCACAACATTTGCACGTAGCTTTTTGATTCTGTGTTTGCCTGCTACAAATGTGTCATCGTGGAGCTATAATTTTTTTATATGAAGGTTCATAAGCTGAAATTGTAAGAGGGAGAAGCTAAACTCCCGAAGAACATCATTGCAAAATTTCGCATCTTGGTTCGCAATATTTTCAAATATGATCTCGTGCAAGTTAGGGATTTTTTTTAGGCCTCGAATTTAACCTAAATAGGACATCGTGGAATTTTTCGTTATAAATTTTTTTTCTACGAGGGTTAAGAAGTTGAAAGTTTCGCGCAGCAAAGCGGCAATCCTCGTAGAAACAATGTAAACATTTCAGAGCAGATTTGCAATATTTTTGGAGACAGTGTCCGTGGAAGTTAGGGTTGCTCTGGCTCCCGACCTCATCTCAAAGAGGTGATCGTAGGAAAAATCGTCATAACCCTCTCTCTAAGCATTGGATTGGAATTATGTAAAAAATTGGAAACAATTACATCGATTGTAGTTTCTTCTATATCAAGTTTAGAGCTAAAAAGAGGAAATAGTGACATGTGGCAAGTCATGCTAAAGTTTATTTTTTTATCAACTCAGTCCATAATTATGTCATCGTAGGAGATTGGGCATAACTTTGGCTTCAAGAATCCAAATCTCAGCCAGACTCCGTGGCATTCAAAAGAGGGATTTGGAGGGCTACTTTAGATCCAAATTTCAGATATTGACGATCTTAAATCACATAGATAATTCAGTTTCAATATCGTTCTCCTCAAAATCAAGAAAAAGGTGTGTATTTTTTTTCAACTGCATAAGTCTTGTTTGAAAAAAATGCTTTTAAGTGATTCCAAAGGCCTATTGAGCATAGATATCAGCGTAGTGTGTTCTAAAATTCCTCCTAAAAAGAATTAAACACCCATTAAGCCCTCATATTACTCTACTATGACTCATGAAGATGAAGAATTGCAACATGATCTATCAAAATTACAAGAGCAAGTGCACCAAAATTCGCTCTGCAAAGAGCAAACAAAAAATGAAATGGATGTTTGAAGAAAAGCGTGGAAGCTAATATGGATGTGTTTGAAGAAAGGTGTGGAAGCTACGATGGATGGTTTTAAGAATGGTATGGAATGAAAGGTTTGAAGGAAGACATGGAAAGTTTGGAAGGAAGGTTTGTCAAAGTTGATACAAGAAATGATTCCTAATGGTGAAAATATAGTAGATGAAACTCATGATCAACAAAATGAATTTTAATCATGATTTCATAAACTCTAATGTTGGATTAAAGAACCACCATATTCCAAAGGATACGTGATATGAGGAAGTTTGATGGCAAGGATCCCGTAACATGGATACTGCTGCATGGAGCAATATTTTGATCTCGATAATGTGCAAAACACACAAAAGTTATGCATTGCAACTTTACATTTAGAAAAAAATACATTTGTATGGTATCGATGGCTTTTCTCCATAAAAAATTGTCACTTGGTCGATTTTTTACGGAGGAAATGATAGCACATTATGAGGATACAAAGAGCAACACCTTCTAGCCACACCGATAAATCTCGAACAAAAAAAGGTTTCAATGGTGGACACATTGAGGACTTCCAAAAAATTGAATATAAGGGTAACTCGATATTCCGCAGGAACACAATATTGATATCTTCATAGGGAATTTAAAGGATATCATCCAACATGTAGTCCGCGTTTCGGAACCGGATTCATTAGAGAAGGCATTCGTGTTGGCAAGAAAAATCGAATGTAATATTATGGTGATAAGGGGAAGCCTACCACCTACATCTATAAAGATGGAAGTGTTAAGTACTCCTAGACTTCCACAACCTACAAGGTTGACACCACAACAAATGGAAGAAAAAGGAGCAAAAGGGATTTGCTACAGCCAGGATAGGAAAATACATTAAAGGTCATAAGTGTGCCGAGAAGAAATTATTTTACATAGATTGTGAAGAGGAAGAAGAAAATGAACAAGAAGAGGATATACACCAGGAACCAACCCTAGAAGAGGAAGAAATGAGTCCGACCATATCATGTAATACATTGGCAGGAATTACCACTCCTCAAACTCTCAAGATAGAAGGACATATCAAGAAGAAAAAGGTAATAGTGTTGATTGATTCAGGTAGCACCCATAATTCTATTCATTGTAAGGTAGCCAAGGAATTAAATTGTTTCCTATACCCAGCACCAGAATGTCAAGTGATGGTTGCAAATGGAGGAACTATAAATTGCTCTGGAAAATTTCATAATATCAAGCTAACCATGGGGGAATATGTATTGACTAGTCCAATGCTTTCCATTCCTATGGGAGGTGTTGATGTTGTACTAGGAGTACAATGGTTACAATCTTTAGGGACGGTAGCTTTTAATTTTCAAGAACTTTTCTTGAAATTTTTTTCAGAAGGAAAGGAAGTCGAATTACGGGGTATTGAAGGGAAGCCAGGAAGGATAATAAGCTCTAATGTCATGACAAAGCTTCTAAAGAAAGAACAACGAGGTGTAATTGCACAATTATGCTCACTAGAAGTTTCAACATCAAAATCATCTATTTCTGCAGATCTCCAACAAGTCTTGGACAATCATTCCAAGGTGTTTGAAACTCCCAAAGGACTCCCACCTATTCGTGATCATGATCATGCTATTCATTTTATTCCAAGAAGTGTTCCTCCAAACATCAGGCCTTATAGATATCCTTACTTCCAAAAGAGCGAAATTAAACGTATGATTGCAGAAATGTTAGAGGCGGGTATAATTCAACCTAGTCAAAGTTCTTTCTCTGCTCCTGTAGTATTGGTACACAAGAAGGATGGATCATGGTGAATGTGTCCGGATTATAGGGAGCTTAATAAGCTCACCATTAAAGATAAATTTCCCATTCCTGTGATTGATGAATTATTGGATGAATTACATGGAGCAATTTATTTTACCAAGTTGGATCTTCATTCAGGATATCATCAAATTAGAATGAAGACTGAAGATATTCCAAAAACAACATTTCGAACTCATGAGGGTCATTATGAATTTTTGGTCATGCCTTTTGGCCTTACCAATGCACCTTCTACATTTCAAGGGTTGATGAATTCCATTTTCAAACCCTTAGAAAATTTTGCTAGTATTTTTTGATGATATAATAATCTATGGCAGGTCTTGGAAGGATCATGTTGAACATGTTGACAGGGTGCTCAAACTATTGCAGGAGAAACAATTATATGCAAAAAAATCCAAATGTTTCTTTGGAGTACAAGAGGTGGAATATCTGGGTCATATTGTATCTCACGAGGGGGTTAAAGTAGACCCTAACAAAATTAAAGCCATTAAGGAATGGAAAGTCCCCACAACCATAAAGAAGTTGCGAGGATTTCTCGGGTTAACGGGGTATTATCGCAAGTTTGTTAAGAATTATGGGAGAATAGCAGCACCTCTAACAACATTATTGAAGAAAGATGCATTTTCATGGACTTCTGAAGCAACTAAGGCCTTTGAACATCTTAAAGAGGCAATGTGCCTAGCACCGGTCTTAGCTATGCCAGACTTCACAAAAACCTTTATTGTGGAATGTGATGCCTCAGGAAATGGAATTGGTGTTGTTTTAATGCAAGAAGGAAGACCCATTGCTTTTGAAAGTCATTCAATCAAAGGAAAGTATTTACAAAAGGTTATTTATGAGAAGGAAATGTTGGCAATACTACATGCACTAAAGAAATGGAGACCTTACCTAATGTGAAGACACTTCAAGGTAAAAACTGATCATGATAGTCTTAAACACTTTTTGGAACAAAGACTATCTTCAGAAGAGCAGCAAAAATGGGTCACAAAGATGTTGGGTTATGACTTTGAAATAATCTACAAAAAAGGAAAGCTAAATGTTGTTGCAGATGCACTCTCAAGAAAGAATGAAGAGGTGGAAGCATTGCTTTGTGCCATTTCTATTATCCAACCAGATTGGATAAACGAAGCAAGGGATGAATGGAAGAAGGACGAAGAAGTGTGGACACTCATTCAAAAGTTGCAGCAAGATCCTAGTACATCTGATACATTTAGTTGGAAAAATGATTCCTTATGGTATAAAGATCGCTTATATCTTTGTAAGAATTCCCAACTAAAACAAAAGATTCTTCTGGAATTGCACACTTCTCCTTTAGGAGGACACTCAGGATTTTTAAAAACTTACCACAGGGTGAAGAAAGAATTTTTTTGGGATGGAATTAAATCTGATATTCAAAAGTTTGTGGCAGAATGTTTGGTTTGCCAGCAGAATAAAGTGGAAATAATTAAGACCCCGAGACTTCTACAACCTTTATCCATTCCAAGTCAACGTTGGGAGGAGATTTCAATGGATTTTATCACAAGTTTACCTAAGTCCGAAGGAAAGAGTGTCATCATGGTGGTAGTTGATAGACTTACCAAGTATGCACACTTTTGTGTATTATCTCATCCATTTAAAGCAAGTACAGTTGCTACTACATTTATGGACAGAATTCAAAAGCTACATGGAAGCCCAAGGGTTATTGTGAGCGACAGAGATCCCATTTTTACGGGAAATTTTTGGATGGAGTTATTTTCTTGTTTGGGTACTCAATTAGCTCATAGCTCATCTTATCATCCTCAATCTGATGGTCAAACAAAGATAGTAAATAAATGTTTGGAAGGATATCTTCGTTGTTTTGTATCTGATAAACAAACACAAGGGTCAAGTGTTTACCTCTCGTTGAATGGTGGTATAACACTTCCTTCCATACTGTAGCAAAAATGACCCCATTTATGGAACTTTATGGATATCAACCACCGTCCATCACATCTTATTTAAGGGAAAATTCTAGGGTTCAAGAAGTAGAGGATCACATCGAGCATCAAAAAGAAGTTCTCCAACTCTTAAAGGATAACCAAAATTTGGCACAAAATTGAATGAAACAACATGCAGATCAACATCGCGGTGAGAGAAGTTGTGATGTGGGAGACTGGGTATTTTACGGCTACAACCATACAAACAAATTTCCCTCAAGAAAGCTAAGAAAGATAATAATTTATCTCCAAAGTACTATGGTCCTTACAAGGTGTTGCAAAATATTGGTACTATGGTATACAAATTGGAGCTTCCTGCTTCTTTGCGAGTGCATCCAAATTTCCATGTTTCATGCTTAAAAAAGGTTATAGGGGACAAAATTCCAGTTCAAACAATATTTCCAGAACTCGATGAGGAAGGAAAAACCATATTGGAACCTGAAGCAGTCACGGAAACAAGGACTCGATAGCTATGAAATCGATCAATTTCAGTGTATCTCATCAAATGGAAGAACTTACCTACTGAAGATTCTACATGGGAGGATGATAATTTTATACAAAAGCACCTGGAGCTACTCAAGCATTTAGGACAACACTTTTTTGAAGGAGAGGAGCATGTTAGGTCCTTATATTACTAGTATAGTCCCTTATTTTTGTTAGTTTAGCCCCCTTATTGTTATTGTTGTGCCCCTGTAACCCCCATATTGTTATTATTGTGCCCTTACATTATTATTGTTAGGTCAGCTAGGATTACATTGTGGCCCCATGGAATCCTATATATAGAGAGGAGATTTTTTCGTTTGTATCATCCAAGAATTTTTCATTCATGTAATGTATTGGAGGTTTCCCCCTTGAAGTGGCTTATTTCTAAGGCATTGATATCTCTTTTCTTCTATTTTTGGAGCTGGTTTCACAACACAAATTTTCACAATACTTTCATCTGAAATATTTGCGTTTTGATTCTTCACAATTTTTTTGTTGAAATGCCCCAAAAAGTTGAAATCTTCAATTTTCTTTCTAATCATATTATAATTTCTAATGTATAGCATAATTATCCTAAAAAATAGACACAAAATCACTTGTAGCATGCAGAATATAAAAAAACAAGTAGCAAACTGGTTGTAATGTATGCCCTATAACCACTCATTCTAGTATAGGTAACCCTAGTGAATTTACTCATTGGCCCCTATTTTTTGAGCTTGGTATTCACTTGCATTCATAGATACTAATTAGAATGAGAATGTTTGAGACATGACATGTTACTTCATATGCAATTCGCGTCATTCTAATTTTGGGGAATTTTCATGTTTTTGAAGGTAGTTCACACTTATTGAGGCAACCATATATCCCATGGCATAGGTCACAACCTTTGAGGTGCTTTGGGTTATTTATCCATATATGGACATCCTCTACACATTCCATGTGGAGGATCCTTGAGTTTTCTTCCTTTTCATCACATTTGTAGTTTATTTTCATTTGTTTAGAGAATCGACCAACATGTGTGGAAATCATGATAGTTGTGGGGTGTTTTATGGGATTATATGGTGTGGAGGGGAATTTTCCTTGCCTTATGGAGGTTATTTACTTGACATGAGAACATGATTACACATTGAAGGAAATTTTTGAGAATATTTGATGACATCTAGAGGAACCTCCCACTTGTTGGGGCATTAAACCCTTTTGATGAGGTTGCTACACCTTATGAGGCTAGATGTTGGACATTTCTTGACTTCAGGAGGCTAATATGCCATTTTTCGATGCTTATACCACCAATTTCAAAGGGACATTGACCATATACACAATTTTGAGATCCTTTGGAAGCTGAGGGTGGCACCTTGATCGTTCAGGGCTTTAGTTGACACTAATTGATGTTTTTGAGATTGGCTTAGACCTCATGGATCTCTTAAACCTCTTTGGTCTTGAGATAAAAATAGTAGGTTTGTACTCAATTTATTTATCATTGAATGGATTCTTAAACATATTAGAAAGGTAACAAAAAAAAGATGATAATTCTTTTTCTCAACCACTTTTTCGGAATTGAGATTGATGTGTCCATTTTGTGTTGATAAGCATAAACCTGAGAAGTCCATTATTTTAAGATGAGTGGTAATTTTGGTGGAAACAAGACTCATGTTGATCTTCACATGAATTACATGGCTTAGGAGTAATGGAGTGTGTGGGATGAAGGATGGAGAGGTGTGAACACAACTTGAGTAGATGCATTATCTTGGAGCTCGTATTGTGTACAACATCACCTTGAACATGGCATGTGTATTCTTGGTCTGGAGTGCTTCACTTGTGTAGGCTTCCAAGTGTTTGTTGTAGGTTTCTCAAGGGTTTTGGCCCACATTATATTGTTGACCTCATTTAACTCATATATATATATAGGAATGATAGAGTCCTCCTTTTTCACAACATTGTTTTCATTATTATTTCACTCGTGTATAGATGTGACCGTGAAGAGGAGCACACTAGTCTTTTCTCTCTTGGAACTCATTTGTACTTGATTTCTCTTTTTGTTTTATATGGTTTCTTGGTTTTTTTTGGATCATCTTAGAGTGCAGAAATAGGGTTTATCCATTAGAGGTTTGAGATTAGGATTTGGAGATGAAACCCTAGGGTATTTTTGGTGAAAAAAATGGAGAAGAGGATCTCTTGCCTTAAGAGAAGGCTATGATATGTACATGAACTTCATATTGAGCATATTAATGAAGTTTTCAGCTATCCAAAACTTATCTGATTTCTATATTTAATCTTGAGATATATATGTTTTTCATGGATTGTTATTTACAACTATATGTGCCTTGCTGATTTGAAAAATATAACATGACAATTTATGTGCTTTGACATTATTAGTGACAAATTTGAGGGTTATTTGATGTTGCTACATTTGTTGTTATAACTGCTATAGAAGTGAGTTCTCAGAACTAGTTTATGTGTGATAAATTACCTTCTAGAGCTGAAAAATTATCTTGATAGTTTGGTATGTTTTCTCATGGGTTGTTAAAGAGTGAAAAATGTATATTTTCTTCTTTTGTTTTATATTCTATTTTATAACAGGCCTATGACTAAAATTCATAGAGTTAAGGTCTACGAAATCTGTAGGGTAGAAGTGAAATTTATATTTTTCATTAAATTCCATTTTGTGACATGTTTATACAATATACTTCAAGAACTTTTCTTGAATCCATTTGGAAATATATATGCCAATATGATAATTGCACAAATGTATGCCATCCTCCTATTTTTGAATGCCTACTTATTAAATATCCCACATCTAGATGTGCCACTCTACATACCATCTTACACTATAAATTGTGTTAGTGGAAAGGCAGTATACCATGGACGATGTGGTTGAGGTCTAGATGCTAACTCATTTGTTTCATTTTGCACTCCTTTCAAATTCCTACTACTGTTTCTTGGTGTTATTCTTGTCAAGACACTGAAATGCATGGAAGACTGTATTGTGGAATTTGAAACACTTAAAATGACCCAATTATTTCTTGGATTGGTTCAAAAAATATAATTATTTGGCATTTCCCTTCTTACCCCTCCTCAGGCATCCTCTCTTTCCTCCTCTCCTCATCTTCCCAAGGAAAGATAGGTTCTAGATATCCTCTATGGTTGAAATTGTCCCTAGTTTTATGTCTTTTTAGATGAAATCATTCGAAAGATACTCAAAGTTAGGAAGCTTCTAATGATCACAGGTACATTAAAAAAATGGTTCCCAAGATGAAGAGGGTCCATTTACTTCCATGTTATCCTCAATAGGAGTTGATATGAAAGCTTCATGATCTTCATTTGGTAAGTAACCATTGTGTATATATTGCTAATGCTTGTGGTAGTAAGCTTGAGAAACATCTTTTGATTTCACACTACAGTATAGAGTAATCAAGGAATCATACATCTTCTTATTTATCTACTTGACGACCATCTAAGGGATCAGATGGTACTTCATTGAATCATGGATGATTCACTTTTCCTTGGTTATTTTTTTATTTTGTTCAGCCAAAAGAGAAATAACAATAGGAGCTGCAACCTTTGTTTGCAAAAAACTTTGAAAGCCAATATCCCCTAATAGAACTTGCAGTTTGCACTTCCAAGGTTTAATGTTGGAAGCACCTGCCATTTAGTCACACTCTCTGAGATTGAGACCATTCATTGAAATTATGCTTCAAAAAATAGCCCAGTAATAGAAGAAATCATAATTTTAACCTATCCCAGGGGTATATCACCTATCTCAGGCATTAAATTTCCCTAATCACTAAATTTCTCTGGGCTTCATGCCCACTGAAATAAATCAACTACCTATCTAGTATCTTAGGTTCCAGCTTCTTTGTGCCTATCTCGGGGAATAAATTCATTCCAATCATTGGAGAAACTATGGAATTACACCGAAGGACCTATCTCAGGCACATATCATCTTTGATAATTCACGCAACAACCCACTACATACATGGATCAGAAAACCACAAAAAAGATGTGTTAATACCATGTGAAAAATTTTCAGGTCATGGTAAGCATATTCAATACCCATAAAGTAAAAAAATAATATTTATGAAACTGAAAAATTAACACCAATAAAAATAGTAGAACCTAAATACATTAATCTACAAAAATATCACTCTAAAAATGGTACAACAAGTAGAAAAAACTAAACTCTAAAATTTGCATTTGTATTATATGTACTGGGAAAATAGTTACATAATGTAACTCCAAACTCTCACACCACAAATTTGTGGAAGACCTTGTTTCCCCTTTTAAGACTAAGATTACTCTAGGTTTTAAAATTATGAATCCCCTTCCTTTTGCAACATCTAGAATAGAAGAGGAGAAACCCTAACCTAATTCTTACCTAGAGAAGAGTGCCTAGTTCTACAAGAGGAAACTTCCTAACATATACTACATTAAGGACATAGGTTCACACAAAAGCACACATGCCTCCTAGAAATACGTGTCTTATCTAAAGTATAATATGTAAAACAAAAATGCATACAAGTCCTCATTTCTATTAGAAGAACATCCTCTAACTCAACTAAATAAAGTGTCTATGGAATTCTGGGGAAAACAGCGAAGTGCTTACAAAATTATACAATAGTCTAAAATAATAAAATACAAGTGTTGTTCTAAGCATAACAACATACTAAAAACTGAAAGAAGACTAAAGTTGGTGCATGAATAACCAGGAAATCATGCATTCCCTAGTTCAACCTATATACCCCTCTCAAATCATTGTTCAATATGCTATTATAGAACTGTTAAGTGAGTTGTATAGAAAACTGCCAGGCAGAAAGGTATATAAAACTAACTTGTTTGCCTTGAACCAAGCATTTGTTTTCCTTGGTTTTTTATCCTTTTCTATATAGTGGTTATAATCGTCACCTAGATTCTGGTTGTCTCTTGAACCTAGGGTAGTTTGGATTTTGTTTTTTGAATGTGTAGCAACACTTAGAATTGTTGACATCTATCATGTCTAATTGTGACCCTTTCCTTGTGTTCATTGGCCATTTTTAGAAGGCCTTTGAGTACAATAATAATCTTGTCCACTTTGCATACATTTTTATGCATAATGTTCTAATTAAGTGAAGGACTTTCACTTTACCCAACATGCCTACAACAAAACCTTCCATGGCTTTACAAGAGATTTTCCTATCCAATCTTGTCTTAGCATCGAGTTCTTTCTCCTCTTGATCTTAATTTCTAACTAGTGTTGGCTTCTCTAACACCTATGCTTTCTGAGGAACAAGATAAAACATTTATTCAATGCTTCTTATTCTTATTTTGTTCTTGGACAACAAATCCCATTCACTCTATGGTTATATCTTGCCCCATTTCTATTTGGTAAGTATCAAATCTCCTCCCTAGCTATTTTAGCTTTGTGGTTACGCAGGGAATTTTTTTATTGAGTTTGAAGGATTTTCTAGTGCAGTCATGAATTTTTTTTCATATAGACTTGTCATAGACTTATACTGCTTGAGGTTTTTAACACAGGTGTGTCCATGGCCTTATTGACTAAGTTTTCCTTCAACTAGACTAGTTTCATCAATGCAATAGTTTCAAATATTGCTTTTACCTACCAACGTATATACTTGAAGAAATATTTGTATGGTTTATTTGTGAGATATATTTTGGTTAAATTAATTTTATCTACGAGATTTAATCACTTTTATGTGTTGATTATCAAACATAAAGAACTTCAGTTTCCTTTTCAACTTCCTTTATTTTGTTCTATATTCAGAATCATCTAATATTTTTCTATTATATCTACAGAAATGCATGGAAAACAAAAATATGTATACTTGTATTTAAATTGTTATCATTGTTCTTCTGACTTCTCCTGACAATTATTGTAAGTTTCATGGTCCTTCGACCGCATCCAATTTCATTGTTATTTGTAATATTCAAAATGATTATGTATGGACTCTGCATTTTTATGTGCTGGAAAATCCTTCCAATAGTTGTCGATCAGTGATGCATTGAATTCCATCATGTATCTCACAAAACTAATAAAAATGTACCATTTATGTTGTTTTTATATTGAAGGACCTAAACTAATGGAACATGGTTTTGTGGATGCCATTTTTAAAGTTGGGTTGGTCAAGTTCCTTTCTGAACTTTTCTGGGTTGGAATCTTCTATCACCTATATACCCAAGTAATTTTCTATCACCTATATAACCAAGTGATTTTCTATCACTTGTATAGCCTTGCCTTTACAAAGAAGGGAGGCTCCTGCACTAAAAGGATTGGCTTTTCCTGGCTATGGAGAGACCATAATTTTGAAATTCTATAACCTTTTGGATGATTAGAAGATTTGATTTCTCGATTGCTACAAAAAGGTCCTGAGCTGAGTTCAAATTGCGGTTTTGGGTGTAAAATGTTGGTCAGTTGGAACCCATTTATCAAGTGCATTATCTGAGTAAAGCCTAGATAATAGCTGATCTGAAAATGGAACTATTTGTAATGCTATGCAAAGTATCCATTTCCATTTAATTAAGTGTGAAAATTATTCTCCATGTCTTGCAGGTTAAACAAAGTGGTTTTGGTAATGTCTCTAAGTTTTATGTGTGAGGATTTGTTATTTAAATTTATTTTTTAATATAACACAACAAAAATACACAGCAAGTAAACTTCACCATATCATAACACAACAAAATGATGAGGCAGTTCACCCCTCCTCGGCTACATCTGTCTGTCCAAGGCTTCCCAATGGTATGTCCTTGCTCTATTAAATTGCTCAAAATAGTTACATAGTGAAAAATATTCCTAAATAGGAAAAAAAAATCTATTAATTTGACTTCAGAAGATAGAAATAAGCTAAAAATGGCTTTTGTTTCACCTCAAACAGTGAAGTACAACCCAATATAGCTCCATCTCCTTGATGGCCCTCATGTCTCTTTCCTCTTCTCTGAAGCAAAAATGGCTAAAGAACACCTCTGTTTGCTTTTCAACCTATCCCAAACACTCCAAAATGCTCAAGAAACTCAAAATTGACTAAAATTTCATTTTTTTTGGTCGAAAATTGAGAAAGTTATGACCCAAACAAGATTTTGCCCAGTGGCACTAGAAAACCTCCTCCAAAACTGGAGGAACTCCAGTTAGCTTCACCAAATTCATCGGACAACTCATATTAGGTGGAACCGTGCTATTTTTATGGGTAACAATAAATTTAGCTGTTAGTTCCCAACAGCGCGTTCACATGCTGAATTTGCAGAAACTGTTTGGGTTGGCGGTTAACGTTAAACCTGCACCCTCGATCACCGCCTACAGGTCACATGGTTAGGGAGCTAGCACATAGGTGCTAAACCCTTTTCTCCACTGGTTCGAATGGGGCTTAGCCCTTAGTGATAGTGTGTGGTCACAGGGCCTTATCCCTTATCACTGATGGCTTAAATCAAATCTGCCCATTCAAAATTCTCCACGACGACCTGACTCGCCCTCGTTCAGGTTTAAACAACTCACCCAACTGTTCAATCGTTCGACCTGTGGTGTAGTGGCCGGGTCGACCTTTCCCGAGGAGTCGGGCTGAGGGTTTGACCCCCCTTGCCCTCCAAATTTTAGCATGACCCTTTAACCAATGTCCTGGGGCCACGTGGCAACCTCCAGGTAGGCCACGTGGCACCCTCCAACAGGCCTATAAAAACCTTTAAAAATGAATTTATTTTTTCCATATAAAATTTTTGAAAATGACAATTTTTTTGGGTCAAAAAGTCATGTTTTGGAGGTTATTAGGCGATTTCAAACCTCAGTAACTTTCACATACAACTTCAGATTTGAGTCTCGTTCACAGCACCAGAATTGCAGTGATGAGCCTTTTCTGGTCGTTCAGATTGAAACCAATTTTGAGAAGTTCCATTTTTGATCATTTTTTCAACTTGGACATGATCTCTTGGTCACGCCACCCCAATGGGAAGCTTTTGGACCCAAAAAACTCTTTGAATTACAGAAATTGAAGATGAGGAGACTGATTCTCCACTCTTCCAATCGTGAAGCACTTAAATCTCCCTGACTTCATCAAATTGAGTTTCTCATAAAAAATATAAATTCTTCCTTGAATTTCCTGACCGACTGTTGCTAACCCTGATTGTGTCATGATGAAATTTTTTGAAATTTGCAGAACATCAGCTAAAATTTTCAGAAATCATACTGTTCCTATAATGGTCTACCTTCAAAGGAAACTAGAAATAAGATTCACCTTTTTTCGCCAACTGTCCTTATGGCGAATTTTTTCCAAATGAGCCATGTACTTGTGTCGATTCCCGACCAATTTTTCTTGCCATACCAACCTGCCATTCTGAAACCAGCAATGACCCTTGCTAAAATTTGTGCCCTCTTTGCTTGCATGCTTTTCCCCCTCTTGGATTTTTGCACCACCTTGCACCGACACTTTGTTCTCTGCACCAATCGACACCAAAGACACCTTCTGCAACCTCTTGTCATCTTCTTCCAAAGACGACTTGCTTTCAGACTGAAACATTTCATCATTTACATCAGCAATAACATGAAAAGGATTACGTACAAAGTATTGTTGTTTAATCATCAACAAATTCAGATTTTGACTTGCATTGACAAGCCTTTTCAATTGCCCTTCATTCACTAAAGAAGATTCTAGCTTCTTCCGATGTGCTCTCACAATATACTCCTTGCCATCCTTGAATAGATGATACTTGTTCTCATGGTGATGGAAGATCACTTTTCTGTCATATAAGTACGAACTACCCAACACCACACCTGTAATGTCAAGCGGTACCACATCTAATTCAACCAAGTCAACATAATGAACTGTTATGGCGAAGCGCAACATGCACTTCCTTAAAACTTGCAAATTAGCATCCTTGCAAATCCATCCAAGTGGATATGGCTTTGGATGTGGAATGGTTTCAAGTTTCAACTTCTTAACTAAGTCTTCTGAGATGAGGTTTTCTTGAGACTCACTGTCAAATAGTGTGTCTATATTTGTGTGTTTGGAAATTATCCTCACATGAAACAACTCTATCCTCCTCTCTTCATTTGGAGCTTCTATGTGACAGTTTAAAGTGCTAGAACTAGGATTTGTTTCTTTTACAATCTCTTTCCCCTTTATGTTCTTTAGTACCATGGCTATGCTTTTAGTTTCATCTCCTGATTCAGACCCTAAGTCTTGTTTAGCTATTGCAATTGTTTTTCCCTTTTCTTTGGCCTTATCTTTGCTTTTAAATTTTTCTAGCTTCAATTCCGAATGAAGTTTCCAACAATGGTCTTCATTGTGGCTTTTTTTGGAACAATTTTTACAAAATAATTTTCTTTTTTATTTCCTAGAGTTTGCATTTATTTTTCTCCCTTTGCCTTTAAATTCACTACCCTCATTCCCATCAAAATATTGTTTACCTCTAGCCTCTAAATGTGTGGCTTGAACACAAACCTCATCTAGACTTGTAGGATTGAATGTAAGGACAGTAGGTATAATATAGTTGTGTAAACCACCTATATATTTCAGGAAAGTCTCTTGGCTATGCAAATCAATTCCAAGTAATAAAGCCCTTCGTCTAAACTCTTGAGTGTAATCTTGAACACTTTTTCCCTTAAGTTGTCTAAAACTTTGCCAATTCATGATAGCCTTTTGTAAATGAGCTAATGGATAAAATTGCTTCTTAATTGTGGAAATAAATTCAGCCCATGATAAAGTGATCTTACCATGTTTTTTAATTTCATCCTTGGTCTTGGTTTCCCATCATGCTAATGCTGCTCCTTCCATTCTCAAAGAGGCTAACTGAATCTTGGTGTCGTCTTCATGAAGGTTTTGTATCCTCAAATAAACTTCCAACTGTCTTATCCAATTGTCAAGTTTCTCTGCATTGACCTCACCATTAAACATAGGCAACTAAAATTTAACATCAAGCTTTAAAAATGGATTTTGACCAGTGGTTTTAGAATTGTGAGATTGATTCACTGAAGTTGAGGATGATGATGTAGAGGAAGAGGAAGAGGATGGGGATGGTGGATCATCATTACCTCCATGTCCTTTCTTTGACTTGTCATCACTTTTCTTTCCTCCTGAAGAACCCTCTCCTTCATTCTGATGTTTAGATCCTTCTCCTACAATCCTATCATTCCTTTCTTTGTAGAGTATCCTCACCATCTCCGTCATGTCCAAGAAAGCCTTTCGGAACACTCGTTCCTCTTCTTTGGGATCAATGTCTTCAGGAGCTTCTCCTTCTCTTGAAGACATGCTTGAGGCTTCTTTTATGGCTCTTGGAGGTGGCTCTCTAGCCCTTCTTGGTTGAGGATTACTTTGTGCACTAACCAAGTGTCCTTCACCTCTCTTGAGTTTAAGCCTAGTAAGCATCAAAACTTGCAAACAATCAACTATATCTTTGCACAAGAGAAAATGCAAAGTAGAAATCTAGCTTCTAATGCTAAAATATTGAGCACTGATACCATCTAATATGAAAATGGAACTATTTTTAATGCTATGAAAAGTATCCATTTCCATTTAATCAAGTGTGCAAAGTATTCTCCATGTCTTGCAAGTTAAAAAAAGTGGTTTTGGTAATGTTTCTAAGTTTTATGTGTGATGATTTGTTATTTAAATTTACTGTTTAATATAACACAGTATAAATACACACCAAGTAAACTTCACCATATCATAACACATCAAAATGATGAGGCAGTTCACCCCTCTTGGGCTACATCTGCCGGTCCAAGGCTCCCCAATGGTATGTCCTTGCTCTATTAAATTGCTCAAAATGGTTATATAGTGAAAAATATTCCTAAACAGGCAAAAAAAGATGCGAATTTGACTTCAAAAGATAGAAATACGCTAAAAATGGCTTTTGTTTCACCTCAAACAGTGAAGTACAACCCAATACAGCTCCATCTCCCTGATGGCACTGGTGGCTATTTCCTTTTCTCTAAAGCAAAAATGGCTGAAGAACACCTCTGTTCACTCTGCAACCTATCCCAAACACTCTAGAATGCTCAAGGAACCCAAAATTGACTAAATTTTTATCTTGTTTGGGCGAAAATTGAGAAAGTTATGACCCAAACAGGATTTTGCCCAGTGGCACCAGAAAACCTCCTCCAAAACTGGAGGAACTCCAGTTAGCTTCACCAAATTTGTTGGACAACTCAGATTAGGCAGAACCACACTATGTTTAGGGGAAAAAATAAATTAAACTGTCAGTTCCAAATGGCGCATGCACATGCTGAATTTTCAAAAATTGTTTGTGTTGGCGGTTAACATTAAACCCATGCCCTCGGTCACCGCCTGTAGGTCACATGGTTAGGGAGATAGAACCTAGGTGCTAAGCCCTTTTCTCTAACGGTTTGAATGGGGCTTAGCCCTTGGTGATAGCATGTGGTTGCAGGGCCTTATCCCTTAGCACTGAGGGATTAAATCAACTCCACCGATTCAAAATTGTCCATGATGACCCGACTCGCCCTTGTTAAGGTTTAAATGACTCACCCAATTGTTCAATCATTCGGCCTGTGGTGTAGTGGTTAGGTCGACCCTGCCCGAGGACTCAGGTTGAGAGTTCGACCCCCCTTGCCCTCCAAATTTTAGCATGAATCTTTAACCAATGGCCTGGGGCCACGTGACAGCCTCTGGGCAAGCCATGTGGCACCCTCCAACAGGCCTATAAAAACCTTTAAAATGAATTTTTTTGTCATATAAATTTTTTGAAAATGACATTTTTTGGGTCAAAAAGTCATGTTTTGGAGGTTATTGGGCAATTTCAAACCTCAGTAACTTTCACATACGACATCAGATTTGAGTCTCGTTCACGACGTCTGAATCGCAGTGATGAGGCCTTTCTGGTCATTCATATTGCAACCAATTCTAAGAAGTTCCATTTTTGAGCATTTTTTCAACTTGGACATGATCTCCTGATCAATAGCTAAGATGAGGAGGCTGGTCCTTTTTCAGGTTGAGGTAAAACATACTCAAGATAATGGTCAAACATAAGGTTATGCATATACATGTGGTTCAAGGTCTCCTTTTCCTCACGTTATTCTTTATGAGTTAAGGAATGTATGTTTCCAAGGAGGAACACCTATTGGTCTAGGATTTGATACACCCAACAACTTAGTAGGAATACCCAACATATTACTAGGATCTGATACATGCTTTAGATTGCTAGGATCTATTCTAGGAACACCCAACAATGATAGGTATATCCAAAAAACACTCCAAGTAATATATGAAAAGGGAACTTGAAATGCCTCAGAAAGTATCAAATCACTCCAATGTTTATAATGACATATTGATGTCCAATTAAAATGCTACTTAAGGATTTCAAAAAGTTTTTGGTGCCTTTGTTCTAGGGTTCGTTGTAGGTTTCCAAGGGTTTCTACAAAAAAATATTTCACCAGATATTAACATCCCTTATGATATTTTTTACCACCACCATTTCTGCCAGAAAATTTTTGTAAGGTGAAGACACATGAAGATTTAAATTGGTTCCTGATTGAATAAAATATGACAACTGTTCTGATTGATGGGTATTTAGAGTTTTATTGTTGGTTATAATTTTCTTACAATGACCCTAGATGTAGTAAAAAATAAGTAATGAAGATTATTGTTGTTCAAAAGGATGAAATGTGGTTTGAAATCCCTCAAATTATCCCACAACAAGCTTCCCCAAAACCCCACATTAGTGTTGGATACATTTGTTGATTTCACATACATTTTTATTCTTGTTTTCATTTTTTCATATATATCCAAACATTAGTATCACATCCATAATCGTGTTTCCATTAAACCTAGTTCTATTTGTTGGTAAAAATTTACCACATTTGGAGGTATCAACCATTGGAAATACCAACACTATTGGGTTTCAGAGAACCACCAATCAAAGGATATATCTATTGTTGTATCTTCTTTTGAGGGCTCTTCACATATTGTCATCGAATCTACGGTAATTTTATTCTATATATCATCTTCATATTTCCTCATAATCTCACAAGAGTATGTTACAAGACCTCACATCCTCCCAAAAAAAGTTGATCTTATATGCCGAGTTATATTTATGCTTGGATGGTGATCTATTTGCTTTGTTTGGATACCATGGAGGATGAAAACATGCTACTAAAAACTATCATATTATAACTAGATTACTGATGTTAAACTGTTCATGGAGGCTACTACCAAATACTGTCATAAGGGAGACTTTGGGCCATGATAGTTTTGAAAACTTAAAAACATGTTAAAATTGTTTGAAACATGTTCCGTAAAAATAAAACAAATTATACAACAAAATCACTATAATGTGATGAAAGTTCTATTATAGGACTTCTTTACTCCTGCTCATATGCTATATGAAATAATCAAGTTGAAATTTAGAACCTAACTATCGCTAGTCTAGTATGCAAAATCCAATTCTTAGCATGAGGCATATGATGAAGCCATTGTCTAGGTTATATGTTGGTAGTGTATGTTATGTTGACCTATTATTTTTTATTTTGGTTAGAAACTGGGAACTTCACAACTACACCATACCAATATGTAAAATCTAATTTAATTGTTGTGAGACAACTAGCATCTAGGATATTTGTTTCTATCCCATACTTTTCCATTAGCATCTAAGTTGTATTGCCTATGCACACGTTTAATGGAGTAGCTATTGTGTCATCTTTATGATTTTCAATGTCAAACATACAATTCTTACATGTCTTCTCTTTTTTGTGGAAGGTATCACTACATTGTATTTGCTAAAGATGCACGTTCACCAAGACAAGTCAAATTCTTCAAAATGTTGGATGTGTTTTATATTATTGTTCCATAACATATTATCTTTGTCTTTGTTTTGTATTATTGTTCCAGAACTTTTTCTCTTTTTCCTTGTCTTTATTCACACATTCTTTTAGGATATTTGAGTGTTTTAGGTTATTTTATTTTTTTTCCCCTGAAACTAGTGATTAAAATTCTCAGATAATCACTTTATAATTATGGATTTTTTTGTCTATTTGAGTTTTTTTATAGAAGAAATATTCATTATTTTTTCCTAACATATTTTAAATTGTGAAACTGTTCTAGTGTAGGGCACAAACATTAAAATTCTAAACTTGCATTATATTTTCCTTGCTTCTTCTCCATTATATTGTTCTTTTTGTCTCCAACCTATTTTAAATTTATTGTGAAAATTCAAAACTACCATCCCCATAGGTTTTATTGAATGTATTTATGCTTTGAGCGTTGTTCCCTCGTATCTCCATTTTCCAGCTCCCCATCATCAACTCAAACTCTTGTTCACTCAAGAGGTATGATTTTGATGCTTATTCTTGTAGATATTGAATCTACACTGTGAACGTAATTCTTTCTTAATATACAATCAATTGAATTGGGTTATAATTCCAACTTAATTTCCATTTCCTCTAATGGACATTGCATTTTTCAAGCTTCATTCCTTGGTATCTCTTTAGTGATAGGTTGTAAATTACACATGAAACTTTTTGACTCGCATGTGCCATTAGAAGAGTAAATTGATAACCTTTTGGTATTATTAAATTTCTTTCTAATTATCATTGTTGTCTTGATTTCTAATAATAATATTTATGTGTTCAGTTATTCAAGGAACAACTTGACCTCGCCATTTTTTTATGGTCATTCACTGCCAAACATGCATTAATAGGAGAGTTTTATTCTCAAGCATATGGAATTCACACATAAAAGATACCAATCTTGAAGCAGGAATTAAGAGGATCAAATTCTTCTAATGTATCTCTTGCATCAGAAGTACCAACATTGAAACAAGCATTGAGTGAAGTTGACAAGGTGTTATTTTTCAATGAAGGTTATGGATCAAAACACTCCCCTAGCAAGTAATATTCCCTTTTTTTTAAGGGCTCAAGGTTTAGAGAAATCCTACGGTCATTGGATCATCCTTTTCTCCAAGACATTATAACTACACTTTGAAACGAGACGAGTTGCCATGTTCAGTTATGGAGTTTTTACGCTGGAGGAGTTACGCATAGTTCGGTAACGGTAGCCGAGCAAGCAATTCTTTGAGCTTGCATCACGGTATGATACTTAACCTTTTCAAGTTTTGTTTCATGGGCGGGAAGCTGTGATTTTGTCAAAAATACGTTGTGATGTTAACTTATGGGTTTGAATTTCTATGTGAAATTATTTTGGAACATTTCACTTGTTCCTCATATAATTTAAAAAACTAGTGGTGTTAATTTTGGCACATTAGTTTCTTATGGATTGTTATCCATTGATAAAGTTTGGGAAGTCTCTTAAAATTTCTACTTCCACTTGCACTGGTAGAATAATTGCGAGATATTATAAGCTAATATTGATGAAAAACTAGTTGGTTACATGTTTTTTCAGAAAGAAATATGGTATTATGTGGTGCAAAAACCAAACAATACCTAAAAATAATAATAAAAAATCAAACAGTTCCCAAAGTAATAAAATAATAGACCAAATGACATTATACCAACATTTAAATATTAAATTTTAATGTATATTTTATAGAGATATGCACTAGAAATATTTTTACGGGACTAATTACCCTAGGGTCTGGGTTGAGAACCCCAACAAAGGAAGAGGCATACAACAACAAGAAGCAAGAAAATTAATAGTCCTAATGCTTAAACTAGTAAAATTGGGAGAAGAGGCCTTACCCATAGGTCCTATGTTAGAAGGTGATCCCACAGCGTTCAAACCCTATGCTTCTCCAAGTGCTTCAAAACCTTCAACTCATTCAAGAAAATCACATAGACTAGTAGTAATTGAAAGCATGTTCTAGATGTCAGTGTTAGATCATATAAGCTTATAAAAAAAATAACATGAAATCAACCATAACAAGATCATAACATGTATAAATCATTAAAGATCGTGAAATTAGGAATGAGAAAAAGATTCTTTATTGATGTATGTAAAGATGTGTGGAGGAATACCACCTGATTTAGCCACGACTCCAAGAGAAACTGTCCTCCGGATCCATCTAACCCAAGCCTCAACAATCTCCTTCCATAAGCATACACAAGGATGTCACATAAGAGGGGTGAACATCTCTATGAGGGAAACAAGGGTTTCCACAATCTGGGAAGTGCAGGAGGAACAAGGATAAATCAGTCTTGATCAAGGACTAAATGGTTATATTATCAATACCTACCTCTCTCTCCCCTTTAGGCCTTCCCATGAGGTGTATTTATACTTCGTCAAGATAGTGATTTTAGTTGGGGAAAATTTTGGCCATGGGCTCCTATAGGTAGGATTTCGGTGTAGCCCACAAACCCCACCCATAAAATAGGGAATTTTATATTTATTTCATATTTTAAATTATATACACGGTTTAGGTATAACTAGATCCGTGTGTGTGTGCGCTTTTGAGAGGGCATAGTCACATATGGAATTCAAAATAATGTTTTTTAGGTAAATGACCAAGTCTGATGGGAAAGGGCTGCCCAAGGCCATAACATAGAGCATCAAGTATATAGAGGTGAGAAATGATGTTATAACAAAGAGATGCTAATGATTTATGCAAATTCTGTCCATAACATCTATGGCGTCATTTATTGCATGGGATACATGTAAAGTTTTTTGGTTTATTGAAAATTAAAGTGATGGCATATTCCATCGCATCAAAACTGGAAATAGTGGAAATTATTTGGTCCTTTGTTTTATTTCCTTGTTTGAGATTTATTTTGGACAAAGATAGTTGTCTTAAAATTCCAAATGGCCTAGCTTTTACTTGTAGGTTTTGAGTGCATGTTTCAGAGGGATTCCATTTTTTAGATTGATCATAATTTCAAGAACTATGTTGGAGCTCTCAAAAATCAGACTTTTTATTCTTATTTTTAGTAACAAACTTTAATTCTCTACCAAATTTGCATAGAGTATTTCCTTACAAATTGGTTACATAATAGCAAGAAAAAAAAAAGCATAACTTTCTAGAGGGTTGAAGGATGATTTCAATTCAACCTTTATTGCTGTTAGTAATAAATGATGCAACTAAGGTGATTTGAGATCTGAAAGTTGTGTTTCTTTCAGTTTCAACATAGGATCAGATAGGTAACTGAACTGGTACCTACTTTTTCAAGGTAGCAAAAAAAGCACTTGATTTTGAAAAGTGGGGATGCAGAATAACCCTTTTTTTTAACATATTTTCGACACTTAAATATTTTTTATTTATGAAGTATGAACATTTGTTTTAAAATGTTATTAGTTTTCATGCTAATTTTGAAAAGTGGTGATGTAGCATCAACCATTTTTTTTAGAGTGGTTATTTTCGTGTTGGTAATAAAACATAAAAATAAAATTAAAAAACATAACAAAAAACAATAAAATATATAAAAATAATAAAAAAACAAATTAACTTGTAAAAATAAAAAATTTAAACAAAATTAAATAAATAAAACACAAAAAAAAACAAAAAATTTCGAAAATTAAATAAAAAAAATGGGGAGTTGGGGGGGAATTCAAAAAATGACATAATTTAAAGAAAAAAAATAAAATAGAACAAAAAAATAAAACAAATATCAAAACCAATTTTTTTTTAGTTATTAAAAAAACACACACATAATTAAAAACAAAAAATGATAAAAAAAAAAAAAAAGTTAAAAGAGAAAATTTAAAAATAATTAAAATCCAAAAATAAAAAAATAATTAAAACTTAAATTTTTAATTTAAAAAAAATTTAATAAGAAAATTAAAATTAAAAATTTTAAAATAATAATAATAAAAACAAACAAACAAACAAAATTTAAATAAAATAATAATAATAATAATAATAATAATAATATAAAAATAAATAAAAAAACATTTTTAAAATATGCTAAACACTAATATGATTTATAAATTAAAACATTTAAAAAAAAAATTAAAAAAAAAATTAAAAATAAAAATAAAAATAAAAATACAAAAACATTATATATATATATATATATATATATATATATATATATATATATATATATATATATATATATATATATATATATATATATATATATATATATATATATATATATATATATATATATAATTTAAATTTAATATGTTTTTTTTAATTAAATGAAATTTAACATTTAAAATTTAAAATTTAATATTTTTTTATTTAATTTTCAATTTTGTATTTTAAATTAATTTGCTTTTATTTTGTTTTACTTTTTTAATTTAATAATTTGAATTTATTTATTTTTTCCCATTTTTAATTAATTTTTATTTCTTCTTTCAAATTTAATTTTAAAAGTGTTTTTTATTTTTATTTTTTTTATTATTTTTTTTAAATTTAATTTTTTATCTGAATATTAATCTTTTTAACTTAATATATTTTTTTCATTTAATTTTATGTTTAAAATTTATTTGTTTTTTTAATAATATTTTTTTTTTTAATTTAATATTTTTATTTTATTTCATTTTTCATTTTTTATTTTTAATCGTTTTTTTTTAATTGAAATAATCTTTTTTTTAAAATCTAATTTTAAATACACAATTTTAATTGAAATAAAAAAATATAAAAAATTTATGTAATTAACAAAAAGAATAATAAAAAAATAAAACATTTAAAAAACAATATTAAATTCAAATGAATTAAAAAAAAAATACAAAATTTATTAAATTTTATAAAATTAAATTAAAAAACTAAACATAAAACTTACTAACAAAGAAAAATTATGAAATTTGTTTTAAAAAAAATCAATTAAATAAAAAAAAAAAAGCAAAATTTAATAAAAATTATGAACAAAATTAAAAAAAAATTAAAAACAAAAAAATAATTAAATAAATAAATAAATAATTAAATAAATAAATTTTAAATATAAAAATTAATTTATAATAATAATAATAATAATAATAATAATAATAATAATAATTTGAACGGTGATGGGTGGGAGGCCGGGTGGCGCCGCCCATCACCGTTCAAATTAATCTTTATTTTTTTTTAATTTCAAAAAATTTAATGTAATTTTTATATTTTTAATTTGTTTTAATTTTATTTATTTATTTTTATTTTGTTTTTTTTTTTTTAAATTTTATTATTTTTTTTGCTTTTAATTTTTGTTTTTATTTTTTAATATATATTTTTTTAATTTGATTTTATTTTTATTTTTTATTTTTTATTTTTAATATTTTTATTTTAATTTATTTTTTTATTTTAAAAAAAATTAAAATTATTATTATTATTTTAAATTTTTTTTTTTTTAGATTTAATATTATAGATTAATTATTTTTTAAAATTTAAAATTTAAAATTTATTTATTAAATTTTTTAAATTTTAATTTAATTTGATTGTTTTTTTTAAATCTTTTAGTTTATTTAGTTTTTCATTTTTAAAATCTATAAATTGTTTCATTTAAAAAAAAAAAACACTAAATTTATGTATATTTGTTTTTTTATTATTTGCACGTGGCTTTTTTTTTTTTTTTTTTTTTTAATGATAGTTTTTTTAATTTTAATTGAGTGTAAAAAATGTGCACAAAAAAAAAAGGGTGATTCTGCATCACCACTTTTCAAAATCGGGTACTTTTTATGCTACCAAAAAAAAGTAGGTAACAATGTGGTTACCTGTTTCATCAGTAACATTGTTAAGAATATAATCCCTAGTAGCAGGAGATATTTTAGGCATTTGAAAACCACTATATTATTTTGACAAGAGATCCCATTTGCAGTACAATTACACCAAAGAAATCAATGCCAAAATAATATGCCAATGACTGCTCTTCACAGCTAAAGGACACATTGTATTGAAGTCATTCATTTCTTTCTATTTTGTGATCTATTGTTGCTATTTCACATTAATGGCATTCCTATACTACAATATGCATGCATTATGGTACCTATTTTTAATGATTATGCAACCACATAAATTGGTGTTCAAATTCTCCATAGAATTTTATTGGTAAAGGGAAAACAGATATAAACAATAATAATTAGCCTCAATAGTTAAATAAATAAAATTTTATAATATTCAACACAATAGAACAAGGTATACTAGTATAACAAACTTTTAGAATGATTTATATACATCCTTTAATATATACTCTATCCATATTACTCTTGGCCTCTAGGAAGCAATATAGGGTTCATGCCAAGCTTGTAACTAATGCATTATAGTTCAACTCCTTTTGCAAGCATCATGACTTCCATATATGCATAGGAGACCTTGCCAAATTGACACTAAAAATATTTTGGGGGCATGAAATCCTTTGAATAAAACGTTGGAATGGTTTGTTGTCTTTGCATCTATAAAGGATAAAAATGGTGACACTATAGACCTAGAGGTTGGGTTTAATATAAAACCACTACAAGTGATACTAGCATATGTTTTTGAGCATTTCTCCGAATCTAAGGGATCAACGTTTGATTCTTGAAAGTTCACTAACCATTAAGTATTTTCTCAACCTTAATCCTAAGAATCTGTGTATGGAAAATATCATGAGATTCCATTCCATATTGAATTTATGTCTTGATGATTGCAAGAGGCAGGTGCTACCAATTCTGTTGCATTCAAGGAATTTCAGTTTCATACAATCTAAATCAATGTCAATATCCTAGTGAAACAATAGTTTGGAAGTTTCGAATATCCACCATTGACATATTGGATGCCATTTTCATGATCTTGGCTAGTGAAATATGTGTGCTTATAATAGAATTAGATTTGAGTAATGTATTAAAGGTGAAGGACATTGGTTCTAAAATCTTGAAGATAAGAACATAATTATCTACTAGACGCAATAGCCTTTGTGTGTAGGTGTTACTTGGGAAAATTACTGTTCATGACAAATTCTTTTAAAACGCTTCCAACTTTGTAAAACAGTGAATACATAGTCTCAACAACCATTGGGTTGGCAATTTTCCACTGGATGTTATAAAATTAATGCAATAGATAATGGCAGAGCATGGATTGATAGAGGCATGGATGCAAATTTTCAAAAGAAATTATGTTCCCAAAATAGCAAGATCTAATCCCACAATGGTTGATATGTGTCTATCACTCACGTTCCTTGATACAGAGTTACCAAAAAATCATGTTATATTATCCCATGAAGCCAATATTTCATGAGGGACAAAACATAACAACATTATGTACTCCCAAGTGGTAGTAAATGATAATTTTCAAAGTTAATGAGCAATAATTATTACAGCCCTATGCAATCTTGGATGGGCAGATCCTGTAGCATCTTATGTCAACACTTACATGTGTTTGAACTTTGAAGGTACCACTGATTTGCAGGTACTTAAATTCTTTTTCAAGCCATTAGTGATAGAAAACCCAGCCTATGAATGTTGGAATTTTAATGTTTCATTATTTTGCATGATAACTAAGCATAGGGAAAGAAAACATTATATTGGTGAAGTTTTAAGGTCATTTCACTGGATCAATGATTTCAGGTAGCACCCTCATTTTGCACATGTTACAGTAAGGTAGGAAAGGAATAAACTCCTTTGAGAAATAGTGTAGCATGAATTAGATCCCTTGATCACTAAGGTTTTTCCACTATGGTTCCCTGCTTGAAGGGTTAAAATAATTTTTTGGAAAAATCAAATCATCAACAAGACGCGTTTCTCTGTGATCCTTGAATGGATTTCATCCTCTAAGAATTATCACTATGAAAGGGAAATCTCTATACTAGTGTAGTATCTTATATGGTATCACTCAATTAGCTTGGTTCCTCTGAAGGCATTGCTAAATCTCTTATATCTCGGTTCTTACTATACATAATTCAGTTTACTCTCAATTGAAACAACCCCACAGTCTATGTGAAAATCTTGTATGGTTCTACCTTTGCAATCTCAAGTTCTCAGCACATGAAAAGTCTGGCTGCACCTTATATATATATAAGTTATGGAAATCAGGGTATAGGTTCGGGATATTATAAACATCATCTCAGGCATGTAAGCTAATCTATATTTACTCCTATTATGACTCTGTGTAATCATATACTCCATAGTAAGTGTGTCCTCCTATCCCTCTTCAATATAGTTTTCAATTGGCATGGCATCATATTTTTAGGCAAACCATTATTAATATACATACGTTCAGTCATCCTTGAAAGAAGAATTGAGATATGCATTGTTGTTCAAATCAGTCATGGCATTCTGTCAAAGATTTTAAAAATTATGATGATAAGGCTTGCTCACAACCTAAGTTGTGGAAAAGTCATGGCCATAGATTGTATGTTGACAATCATATCCATATAAAAGGAGGCTAGAAAAGGAGTCATAGAACAATGAATCATCAAGGCTCATCATTATTTTGGATAATAGCATAAAAATGCATCTATACAGAATATATGCCTCTGTATGAGACCCTTGATTTGCTCAATCCACGTCAGCTCATACACTTCTTAGCCAACTTGTTAAAGTTTCTTTTAGTTACAGTGGCTGCACTGAGTATAGAATTTTTTTATTTACATTCATAAGAGAAAAGGTTAATTTTGTTTAACAAAATTAATCTTGGTTCAGAGCAGAGGTTCAGCTGGAGTCATGTCAGTCACAGAAGTCCCGGGTCTCTCAAAGGGAACGAACCTGGAAGTTTGAAAGATCTGAAATATAAGTCTATACAGTAGAGAGGATTGGTTATATCAGCTCCTTTATGGAACTTCTATGGCCTCCTTTCCATCGTGAAATATGCATAACATCATGTCAGTCTAAGAATAAGAGACATGGATTCTACAACAAAAGAAACTACAACACATTTGAAAGCTTTCAATCTTGAAGAACTGCTTGGAGAAAAAATGCATAGCACTTTGGAATAGTTCTACCCCTGTCAGCAGAGGTGCCTCAATAAATGTGCACTACAGATCCCTGACATCCTTGGTCACTCTAAGCAAGGATCTTATAATGAATGGTCTCAATATAAAATGACCCCTCTCCTCATGAATTCGGTAATTTAATATATTGGTAGATATCTCTTCTCTGTGATTGAAGAAGGTCTTCCACATTCTCTTCTTTGACCTAAAGCTTCTTAAAGGTTTGATGTTGCAACTACCTCATGTAAGTCTCATCTCTAATTTGGGTAGCTCATGATGATTACCAATGCAAGGCTTCAGAGGGAGCTATTATGATTGGGCTCAATTATTGATAACATTTTTCCAAATAAGAGGGATTTAATGGAAGACCTAGATTTTTCCTTAAGCACAAAACAAAGTAGTTGTTTAACCCAGTCATAGTCAACTCTTATGTATGCCTTGATACAAAGGCTTTAAGAAAATTTAAGGATAAGCCTCATACATATATATTGGATAGTTGCTCATTAAAGATCAAGTATGATCTCAAGTTCACTATTGGTCTAATAAAAGGAAAAGTACTATATATCCTAGTGACCATCTTCATTTCTTTGTATCACAAATCAAAGACTGATGTCTGTTCTCTGGAAGCACCATTGCACTTGAATGTATAAAACAGCAAGAATGATTTTATATGAAGCCACTATATTACAGTAAGCCATTTTGTGCTCATTATCATTATATATGGTTGAAGAAATATTTCACATACCACTATATGTGGTTCAACAAATGACACTTCTATTTTATCGCATGTTTGAGTGGTCAGATATCATAGATTGTCTGATGGACACTATCCACCCTGGAAAGACAAATATAGGCTATGATATCCCTATGTAAGCAGGAGTAATATCAGTCAAATATCTTCTCTATCTATATGTACAAGAAGCTGAAGATCCCTAAATGTTGACTAGATCTCTGTTGTAAGTCAATATGTTTGTAGGCTGCTGTATGGAGCTATGAGGCTCCCATTGATTTATTTTTGATTTTGGGAGAGCAGCTTGGCACCATTCCCTATATGAAGGGATTCCTGGTTGAAGATTGAGCTCCAGGAGTTCTTGGGGGCTTGGGTTACTTATTGATCTATGAGCGACCATAAGGTGAGTGGTTCACCTTCCCTTAGTGGTGCGTTGTGTACAGGGTTAGTGGTTCACCTTCCCCTATGATACCCCATGATCGTTGACATGTGTGTAGGGTGACTGGTTCACCTTCCCCTATTGTTGGTGACATATGCATAGAATGAGTGCTTCACCTTCTGCTATGGCATATGAGAAGGATGAGTGGTTCACCTTCTCATGTGGATACCCTAGCGAGAGATGCACATAGGCATCTGTTGACATGACGGTGGGATGTGGTTAATCCTTTCCCCACATGTAGGATGTTCATTCCCTACGATTGATAGCTAACATGTCGGTGGGATGTGGTTCGTCCTTTCCCCACGTGTATATTTCTTCCTACTATTGTTGTTTGCATGCATTAGGTGTTTTTGCATGTGTGTAGGAGGTGGTTCGTCCTTTCCCTACACTCGATGTTTTTCATATGTGTAGGAGGTGGTTCATCCTTTCCCTACATATGGTTGTGATATGTGCTTGTAGCAGTGTTGCGAACATCTCAATAACATCCTAATTTTATCTCGAAATCACAATTTTTTGGCCTAGCCGATGTTTGCCAATTTTTTTATAGATATTTTCCCTATTTTTACGATTTTTTGGTTTTTGGGACCCTTGTCGATTTTATCTTGATTATGATGTTTGCAAAATTGGTTTGTAGGATGTGATTCATCATTTCCCTAAATATGAATGTGATGTGTGTTTGTAGGATGTGGACTCTCCTTTCCCTACGTGTGATTGCGTGTAGGATGTGATATATTATTTCCCTGCTGGTGTTCTTGAAACATCCTACCCATGTAGTCTGGGACACATGGGATGTACCTCTCATATGGCCAATGATTTGGGAAAAGTGGTTAGGGACCATAACACTACCGATGGGCGCATCGCGTACTGTCGTACTCCCAATGCTAGGATGCATGGGGTTTATCTACTTGATTTGGGATCAATTTAGGTTCTACCTCCTGTTACACAACATTTTGTCACTGTCCCTGCAATCCCCATCCCTCACATTGGAGGCTCATTTTTGTGAACAAAATAAAGTGTCATGCCTTGTAAATATCATCATTTCATCCCTTACCATGAGTCTAACACTCCTTCTATTGACCATTTCCTGAACAGACCACCAAAAAAACCTGTTTTTTCCTTGGCGCTGGTATCCAGTTATGCCCTCACACCAATGAGGCAAATTAACACTAGCCCCTATGCCAGCTATAACTCTATCTCAGTTAGTTTCCCACGCCAATCTATTTATGGATTTTTTTTTTTAAATAGAGGTGAATTTTTTATCATAGCAACTTCGTGGATGAGTCATGGGGAGTGCTTCGACTGAATAACCATGGCCTTCCTCCATTGGCCTCTTGTTTCCACCTTTTGGGGAAACATCCCATGAGATAAGGCCTCCCTTCCACCATAGTAGGGATCCCAACCTCCTCCTCTACCTCCATAAATATAGCTCATCCTCCATTAATGAAGCTAGCTGAACTAAGAAGCAAAAATGCTGGAGAGATTTATATTCAAGATAGAACGGAAGAGTCCCTTATTGAGAGAGCTTAGGATTGTGCCTTCACCCTGTTTGAATTCCCTGACATTCATCGAGACACGCTTCAACTGAACCCCGCTGAAGGAGGTTGTGACATCAAGGCTTGGTTGTAACTCTTTGTTCTATTGATACATATGTATAACTATTGTCTGGTTCCCATATCACGTTGATGTGTGTTATTGATGCAATATGCTTAACCCTCCTTGACTGGTTGGTAATTATGAATGAGATTATTGTTTTGTATGTTGCTCTTGTTTTTTGATCTAGTGCAGGTATCCAAGCATCGCTGTGAAAGGATCGTGACTTGTTGAGACAGGAATCGAGAGGCCACCACTACAACAACTACGATGACAGTGTTGGACTCCAGGTAGGTTGATCTACCATGTCTATTTCATTCAATCATTAGGAGCCTACACTCTAGTTCATCCTTTTGTTACTAGACCCACTCTAGGGCTAGAGGTATCATCTCTTTCCATAGAGAGGATCTACCTACATAACAAATTGGTGACTCCGTTGGGGATCAATGTGAGTTTGTCTTTTTTCCCTTGTCTAGTTGACTTCGGTCGTTTGCTTGTTTGCCTATCTTTTCAGGTCTATTTTCTTGTTTAGAGTCCTTTGTTCAGCTTCGGAGTGTCAAGGTTCACCTCTGCTCATTGGATTTCCCATTCTCCCATAGATATGCGGCTTGGTGCATTTTTTTGTTGAATAGTCACGTCGATTGGTGCATGTTTCTTATGTTGCACTAGTGCCAACCCCTATTTGGCATGGATTACCACCTTACAGTCGTGCTGAATCTTGTAGGGTTTGGATTGACTTTCCTTTTGAGTTTTTGGTCAGTTGTGCTTGTCTCTTGGTGGATTTCAGATTTACAATTGTTTCGTTAATATTGTTTTGACTGTCACAGACTTGTTCTTCTTAGTTGTACATTTTTTTACTTATCAGTGTAGTTTATGGCCTTAGTGTTTCTGAGTGTCATAGCTCATTGAGCCTTCTGATCGGAAGTCGATTTTTTCGATTCTTGTCAGTCACATCTCTTGATCGATTGTGTTTAGTTCTTTTTGATCATTTGAGTGTTTTTTTTGGTTGAATGATCATTTCGTGTTTCATTTGATTTTTCTTCTTGCTGCTCCAAGCATAGATCACATTGCTTGTTTGGATCATTTCACAGCTTTTTCATGGATTGGAAGAGTGCTTCATTGGTTTGAGTGCATTTTTGTGTTTGTGTTGCTTTCATCGAATCAGTCGGTTTAGCTCTTTACATTTGCAATCCTCGAACTAGTGCATGTTTTTTTTTCGTGTCATTAGTGCATTGTGTGCTTCATTTCATTGAAAAAATCAAAGAATTTTTTCATTTTTCGCTTTATTGAATTAGATGCATTAGCGGATTTCTTCATTTTATTTCATTGATTGCTATTGTTTGAAAGATCTTTATCCTTCTCTTAATTAGCGTTCATTGAAGGAAAATGGTGTTCATTTGCATATAGTTTACATTTAGGAAATTTGAGATCGACATTCGGTAGGGCCTAAAATTAAAACATAATTCAAGATCAACTATGAAATCAATTGAATTAACCTAAGGTAACATTGGAACCTAACACAAAGATTTTAGTGGTCTAGGCTAGAGACATGTTCTGGTGTCTTAAAACCTAGTAGCTATCATTCACCTTTTGGCTTTAGATAGCACTAGTACGAACTTGTGCTCCTCGTATCATTGAGTATATAAAGGGAGACCCCTATAGGTTCAAATCCTTTATCCATAGGAAGCCAAGTCTGCGGGCCTGTAACCGTGATACACCGAACACAACATTTGGGTAGAATACTTGCACGTACGGAAAGTCCTTGGTCATTTCTCTTTCATTTGATCACCAAGGTGTATATGGCAGTTCACGGAAACTTGGTACACCCTCTTTCTTAGATTACCAGAGTAGTCATTTCGATCTTTTCATGACTCTTTAAAAAGAGAAGAGATCATAGAGCACTTGTCCTTTCAAGCTCGTTTAAAATTGAAAGTGACTAGAGTCATCTTTTGTCTATTTCTCGACTCTTAAAACATGAAACAACAAATTCTGGTTTCAATGTCATAAAATTGATTACCCACAATCACATGCCCATTAAAATTTTATTACTTGGCTGGTTTTTGTTTTTTTTCCTTAGGCCTTGGTCTTGAAGCCTTCTTTTGGCTATCTCTTTTTCCTTTTCTATTTTAAAATATGGTGATAGTGGCAGAACCACTAGTTTCATCGTCTTCCTCACTGCCTCCTAGTGGTAGTTCCTTTCCTAACATTTCTTACGAAACCCCTCAGTCCACTAGGTTTGTTGAGTTCTCACAGCCTATTCTCCTGACTGTTTTACCTCTCGCTACTTGATCTCCTCCTGAAGAGTCAATTGAGCACAATTGGCCTCCTCCAGGTGCTTGGTCTGGTTTTGGGGACGAGGAAGAATTCCCTCCTCTTACTTCGGGATCACCATTTGTAGCTGCTACTATACCTCCTAGTCCTTGTCGTCTTTTTAACGATCTTATGACTTCATCAAATATGGATTCTTCGAGTCTTGTTGACAGTGAAGGAATGCCTGTTTCTACAGGAGAATATTAAATTTTCCCTAAAGATCTTCTGCATGTTTATGTTCAATATTCTCCTCAATCGATGTCACTTCCACCCAGTTATCGGTTTATGTTTGGTGTTGCATCCATATCACAATCTAGTACATCAACTCCTCCTAGGAGTTTGGTCCTCCCTTCATTGGGACTGTCACCTTCGACACTGAGTTCGTCAGTTATTGTTACATCTGTCCTATTCTGACCTACCGTCTGTGTAGCTTCGTTTGCGCCAGTTGTTACAAAATAGTTGTCATATTATTTTCACACTCATAGGTCTATCTTACTTAATCCTACGTGGCCTGTCAATCAGGGTCCGATCAGATCACAAGCTCACGCTCCAAAGAATACACATGCTGGTGGAGCTACAACTACGCCTATGGTTTCTACCTATAATTTTGATGAGCACATGTTGGGCATTCACCGACGTTATGCTCCTTCTCCGGATGCTCAATCTCCTGTGGCCCCGTCTGCTTCTAGTATGACCTTGACTGTCCCTATGATTCTTAGCGGCCTTACTTTTTGAAGAGTATTTGTCGACTATTTAGCAACAAAACTCTTAGGGTTTTCGGCCACCCCAAGTTCCTGTCAATCCTCCCCATCACTATGATGTTGTAGACAACCCCGTCTATTCGTTTCCTATTGATCCTTATTAGACTGTCACTCATTAAGGACCTTTGCAACAAGGAAAACAATCAGGATTACAAGGACAACTCTTCTAGGGAAAACCTTTGGCTCAGTAGGGACAATCCTTTGGTCCCCAGGGACAACCTTACGGTCTGCAAGGTCAACCTTCAGTACAATAAGAACAACCCTCCGGTCCTTCAAGTCAGCTCCAACCAGGAACGTCGTATTTTGTCGGCAGGCCAATGTACCCCCCACAGGGACAAATTCTTGTGCAACATCAGCAGTCATACGTTCAATATGGCCAAAAATTTGTGCAACAAGGACAACCTTACATTCCTGCTCCGAGTCAACCTGCTCATCAGGGACAACCTGATCCATCTCCACCATCGAGTCAACCTCTTCCACAAGGGCAACCTGGTGGCTCTCATTATCCAAGCCAACCTGTTCCATAGGGGCAGCCTATGCAACTAGCTCAACAGTAGGTTCAACCGATTCAATAGCCAGTTCAATTTGTTCAATAGCCTCTTCAACCTGCTCAGCAGTCGGTTCAACTTGTTTATTCGATTCAGCAAGGTCCACCTGCTCAACTTGCTCAGCAGGGTCCACTTGCTCAACCCCAAGGCGCTTATTACCCCCAAGGTCAATATCAGCCAGTATATAATGTGCTCCAAGTTTTCACTTTTTACCCTCAAAATCCATCTCAGTTGGTGCATAATCAACCTCAAGGCCATGCTTACATTCCGCAATAGAATCCTTACGTTGCTTAGCAAGGACCTCAATGGGATTCTCATAATCAGTATCCTGGTCCTTAACCCTAGTATCAACAGAATTATTAGGCTTATAACCCCTATGGTAAGAATCCTCCAGGACAAAACATATGGGGGCAGAATTTCTTGCAGGTTGGGTGGAATGTTAACATGGGTCCTTATGAGAGACCTCCAATGCCTTTTAATCCTCAATTACCTTTTCTCACCATGTTGGAACTGCCTGATGTGTCAAATTTAACGAACAATCCAATTCTTCATAACCTGTATTGGCCTCCATTTCCGACTAAGATTCCTAGTGATTGTATTAATTTTGAGGGCAAGTTTGGAGAAGAATCCCAAGGCATGTTATGACTTACCATTTGTGGTGTTCCAATAACTCTTGAGTTGATGATTCTATTTGACACCGTCTTTTCCAACAGACTCTTACTGGTGCCACTGCAAAGTGGTACATTGAGCTATCTCATGGCATCTTTCAAGAATTCAACTCTCTCACCATGGCATTCCTTACACATTTTCGATTACTAGTTCATTAAGAAACTGGGACACACCTCCTCACATCCTTGAAACAGGACCAAGCTACTCATATCTCAGATCATATTCATGAATGGAGATGTCATCGTCGTTTTATCAAGTTTGATATTCCTGATCAGCTTCTAACTGGTTGGTTCACTACCTCCTTTGTCAATCAGATTACGAAAGACATTGCTATGGGGGCATGTGTAATTGAGGAACATGCCATTGCTCATGCCCAGTACCTTGATCTTGTGTATTCAAAGTTTGGCACATTGTACAATATCTTGCCTGATGCCCCTCAACATGGAACTTCTAAAGCACTAGTGACCCCATCTGTTGACGGTATTATTGGTTCCATGTCTCAGGCTTCTCAAAAGTCTTCTCCTTCAAATCCTGGGAAGCAAAAGTCTAATTCTTCAAATAATGCTGCTTCTCAGCCCACTCTGAATCCTGGTAAAACCTCAGAAGTCAATGTTGTTTAGGCCAATCTGGTAGACAAAACTTCCAAGGGGAAAAAGAAGGGTAAAGGTAAGGCCAAAGTCGATACCCTGAAACTAGATTCGTCCAAATCTTGTGCTGATGATGGTTCGCAGCGTAAGTCGAAGTACCCTTGTTTGATCTGTGATGAAGAGCACTACAGTAAATATTGTCCTCGACGGGCCAAAGTAAGTAGATTTCTTGATCCGAATTTATGCAGGAATGCAACAGAATACAAAAATAACCATAAAAATAGAAATACAGTAGAAATAAGGCTTCATTTCATTAATATCAAATCACAGAAATATGCTTACAAACATGATGGAAATAAAATAGCTAGGGTGCTGGTAGAGAATCTCTGAGAAGAGATGTGGTGACTACAGACCTCTGAACTGTATTACAATGAGGCTTGAGGGCCTATTTATTATGGAGAAACAATGGAGAATTCTAAACATCCAAAAACCTAAGCCTAGGAGATGAAGTGCCAAAACTATGGGCCCCATTTGGGTAAATTGGTGTTTCAACTTTCCGGGGACGTAACTTCGGCATACTATCTCCATTTGGGGCTTCAAAATAGCTCCAGAAGTTCAGGACCCGGAAAAATGCTAAAAATAGTAAGTTGTGAAAAAAAATTGAAAGAGAAAATGGTGGGGCCCCAAGTGGAATAGGTGGGTGGCCACCAATATCCACTTGGATCATTCCTCCCCCCTTAGGAAGCAATGGTCCCCATTGCATTGAGGTTCTATCTATGAGATAAGGAAACTTACCCATTGAACTTGGTCCACTGCTTCGAACCACTTGCCTTGGTGCGGGGAGGCGGCCCGGATTTGACAACCGTCTGATTGGATCTTAAATAGAAGTAGTGTTCTTAATTTGCATGTCCATGATACAATCTATGGTGGCCTATTCCATGCAGTCTGGGTTTAACTCTGTTGGTGTGAGTTGTTCTGCAATGTCCGAAGTGTCCAGTAGAGGTGGGAAGTAAGGACGAAGGCGATCCACATTGAAGACTGGGTGCAGACCAAGGAATGGTGGAATGCTAAGCTCGAAAGCATTGTTCCCTACAGCCTTGGTGATGGTGTACGGCCCGTATCGGAGCGGGCGAAGCTTGCGGTGAGGTCCAGTGAGGCGCTCCTTCTGCAAATGCAGCCATACTTTGTTGCCCACCTGGAAGTTGTGTGGCACCCGGTGTTGATCATGGCGCTGCTTGTACTTCGCATTGGCTCTGTCCAATATATCATGAACCTGTTGGCGGATGTGTTGAATGCGCTCGATGAAGCTACTTGCTTTGTCAACTTCAGACTGGACGTGCGCTGAATCGGCCTGAGCAGCTGCAAATGGCATGGATACGTCAATGGGACATAGTGGCTGGAATCCCAAGCCCACCTGAAAGGGGCTATGGCCAATTGAACTGTGGAGAGCCCGGTTATAACTATGTTGTACATAAGGGAGGCTCTCGTCCCATGTGCGTGGATGTTTTGAATTGTACATGCGCAGAATGTGTACAATCATTCTGTTGACGACCTCTGTCTGGCCATCTGTTTGGGGATGGAAAGCTGTGGACTTGGTGAGCTTGGTATCCAACATTGACCAAAGGCTGGACCAAAATGTGCTGAGGAACCTGCTATCCTGATCTAATATGATAGACTGTGGGATCCCAAAGTGCACCCACACTCGTTCAAAGAAGAGTTTAGCAGTGGCTTCTGCTGTGATATTCTTCTTGCAGGCCGCCATAATGGCCATCTTCGAGAATCTGTCGACGACCACAAAAACACAGTCATTTCCCTGCTTAGTAGAAGGCAGGCCCGACATGTAATCCACGGAGATGGATTCCCAAGGTCGACTAGGGGTAGGTAGAGGAGTATATAGGCCTTGCTTCTTGATGGTCGGTTTGGCAATGGCACAAGCAGTGCAGGATCTGATGTGCTTCTCGACATCCTTTCGAAGGTTCGGCCAATAGAAATACTTATGTAGGATTGCTACTGTTTTCTCGACCCCAAAATGCCCAGCGACTCGACTGTAGTGTGCTTCCCATATCATCTTGGCATGCTTGCTTGAAGGAACACAAAGGTGTCCCATGTGACATAAAAGTGCATCTTGGAGGTGAAAATTTGGAACTTGCGTACCCCCCAAGAGTGCCTTGTAAGTTTGGCCGAATTCTGGGTCACTCTCATAGAGAAGCGGCCAATCGGAAGTCTCGTGCCCACAAGAGTTGAGCACAGTGGTGAGCGCCACGATCGGTGGTCGGCTGAGGCAGTCTGCAACATTATTGGTGCTACCCTTCTTGTACTTGATGTTCAAATGAAACTGTTGCGGATATGTGGACCACTTCTGATGGCGATCATTCTGCAACTTCCCTTGTGTCTGTATGAACTGCAGGGGCCGGTGGTCTGTGTGGATGATTGTTTCCTTCCCCAAAATGTAATGCTTCCATTGTTGACAGGCTTGCACAATGGAATACATTTCTTTGTCATAGGTGGGATACTTGCGAACTGTCTCAGACAATGTCTCACTGTGATATGCCACTGGATGCCCCTGTTGAGTAAGAACTACCCCAATAGCATATTTAGAGGCATCTGTATCGATCTCAAATGGTTGTTGCAAGTCTGGTAATGTGAGAACTGGCGCAGAACAGAGGCGATGTTTCAATTCTACGAACGCCATTTGTTGAGATTCTGACCAACATAATTTTGCTTTCACTCCTCCCTTGGTGACTTGACTCAAGGGCCAAGTGATATGAGAGAATCCCAAAATGAACCTGCAGTAGAAATTAGCAAGACCCATAAAGCTACGAAGCTCTATTAGGGTGGTTGGGGCTGGCCAATCCCGAATGACTTGGATCTTGGCTAGATCCACATGCACCCCCCTTTCATCAATAATGTATCCTAGATATTGAACCTGGTTCATGCCAAAGGTGCACTTCTCCAAATTGGCACACAACTTGTGTTTCCGCAGTGTTTGGAGGACTTCTTGGATGTGGTGGAGGTGCTCTTCCCAAGTCTGGCTGAAGATAAGAATGTCATCCAAGTATACCACTACAAATGAGTTGGTGAATGGATGCAAGATGTCATCCATCAACCTCATGAAGGTCACGGGAGCATTTTTCAATCCAAAAGGCATGACGAGCCATTTGAAAAGGCCCTCCTTGGCTTTGAAGGTAGTCTTCCACACATCAAAGGGTTCAATTGATACTTGTTGATACCCAGAATTCAAGTCGATCTTGCTGAAATATTTTACCCCTTTGAGTTGGTCCAGAAGGTCATCAATCCGTGGGATCGGGTGCCTATTCCAGACAGTGATCTTGTTCAACGCCCAATAATCAATATAGAGTCTCCAAGTCCCATCCTTCTTCTATACCAACATGATCAGGCTCCCACAAGGCGATGAACTTGGCCGGATATGACCTTTCTACAGCAGCTCCTGAATCTACTTCTTGATTTCATCATTCTCCAGAACAGAGCGCCTATAGATCAGTCCATTAGGTAGCGGCACACCTGGGGTCAGGTCAATGGGGTTCTTGACCTGACAGTGTAGAGGCGCCCCTATGGGTGAGGTGAATATGTCCCTATACTCCTCCACAATCTTGTCCATTTGTTGTTGTCGTGCAGAGGAGCCATGTTTGGAGGTCGTGGCCACAGTCTTCTTCTTGCCCTGGGGGTGGATCATCAAGAAAAAAATTTCCTGGTTTGGGAAATGAACTTACTGCATTGTTTTGCAGTAACCAAAGAGATAGTGGGAGGTGGTGGTACCTCTCGTATCCTGTACAATTTATTTCCCAAAGTAACAATAACAGCGCGAGGCTGAGACTCATACATAACGTGTCGCTTCCACAAGTATGGTTGGCCTAATAATACATCAAAAATGTCAATAGGAGAAATTTCACACAATACCTCATCCGTGAAGGGCTTGATGCTATAGTGAAGGCGACACTGCTGGCTGATGCGAAGATCCCATCCTTGGTGAAGCCACTTGATGGTGTATGGTTGTGGGTGTCCTATGGTCGGCAAGCCTAACCCCTTCATGACATCTGCTAAAATGAGGTTCTTTTAGCTCCCATTGTCAAAATGAACCGTAGTGGGGAGCATTTTACCCACATCTGGGAGTGGAAGAGATGATCTGCCTCCTCTGGATCTTTTGGTTCCTCCTTCTGGATGTTCGTAGTGGCAACAGTGGAATTGGGCTTTGCATCAATAATTTGCTTCTCTTTTTCATTCACCTTGTCAGGTTTTGATTCAGAGTCGGAGCATGCATCTAATTCAGAAGCCCTCATCTCAGCCACCAAGCCTAACACTCACTTGTGTTGTGAGTGGAGCTCTTATGGAACTCACACCACTTTCCTGTGTCCTTCTTTGGCTTCGTGGTGTTGTTCTTTGCTTGTGTCTTTTGCAGGTTGTCTTGGGCTACCATGCCTTGGCTTTGACCTTTGTTCTGTAGTTTGGGGGCACCTTTCCCTTGCTTTTGATTCAAATATCCAAAGTATCGCTTCTTCTGTTTGAATTTCTGCTCAATCTTGGTAGCATACCGGTATGCCGTACCAAGCGAGGAGATGTCGAGGAACTCCATTTCCTCCTGAATGTATCTGTGTAGACAACCGCGATACTTTAGCACCAAATGTTTCTCTGAATCTTTGATACCCAAATTTTTGCGCAGGGTATGGAACAGATTCGTTAACTCATGCACTTCTTGATCCCTTTGTTTCTGTAGCATGGTCCATTGTATGTACTTGTCCTCATAGCTCCCCATGGGATAGTATTGTTCCTTGATGGCATCTCGGAACGAATTCCAAGTGGGTACGGATGAGAACAGAGAGGGTTCTGTCTCGTCCGTTTTCTCACAGTAGGTTTCCCACCAGTCCTTGACATGGGGGGTAGCTTTGAGGAGTGAAAAAATAATCTTCTCCTGATCGAAAAAATCATGAACTGAGAAATATCCTTCTAATATATTTAACCATCTATCTACGGCATCTGCATCTATTTGACCCTCAAATATGGGAATGTCAAAGTTTACTTGTACCTTAAAGGGATTCGCGCCTCCAGAGTGGCTGTTGGATGCAGATGTGCCACCGGTGGGCAGTTGTTGAAGGATCTGGGCAAATTTATCCATCATCGCGTTCCTTATTTTTCGAGGGCCTCCTCGAGCAATTTTTTGATAGGATCTCCTGCTCCCTCATCTTTCTTTTCGTCCCCCATGGGCATCTGTCAGGGTTTGCGAGGTTGATCTTGCAAAGGTTCCACCAGATTGATCCCTAACTCCTTATACCCCGACCTTGTTGGGGACATGCAAAGAAGGATTGAGAAAAAACAGACTGCTCCGATACCACTAATCTAGATTTATGTAGGAACGCAATAGAATATATAAATAACCATAAACATAGAAAATACAGTAGAAATAAGGCTTCATTTCATGAATATCAAATCACAGAAATATGCTTACAAACATGATGGAAATGAAATAACTAGGGTGCTAGTAGCGAATCTCTGAGAAGAGATGTGGTGACTACATACCTCTGAACTTTATTACAATGAGGCTCGAGGGACTATTTATTATGGAGAAACAAAGGAGAATTCTAAATGTCCAAAAAACTAACCCTAGGAGATGAAGCACCAAAACTATGGGCCTCTTTTGGGTAAATTGGTGTTTCAACTTCCCAGGGACGTAACTTCGGCATACTATCTCTATTTGGGGCTTCAAAATGGCTCTGGAAGTTCAGGACCCAAAAAAATGCTAAAAATAGTAATTTGTGAAAAAAAAACTGAAAGAGACAATGGTGGGGCCGCAAGTGGAATAGGCGGGTGGCCACCAATATCCACTTGGATCATTTCTAAAAGGCACTCAGGGAACTACAACTCTTCTTAAAGAACCTTTTCCATCTCAAAAGACCTAGACGGTAGAGAAACCTCAGTCATGTGCCCCATTTGGCTCTTAGATGTTCATGATGAACAATTTTGTGTCCATTTCTATTGCTACTAGATCAAAAGATTATACCGAATCACGTCAAGCAATGGGGAAAGAGATCGCTGATGGTCCTCCTCCTCCGCCTGCTTCTAACCCGCTTTAGATTGAAAGGCATAGTACTAAGCCCGTTGTACGACCACCTTCCAAAGGTGTACTCTGCAAGTCTTCTTACAATCCAAATGCCCGTGCCACTCAACATTACAATATTGTTGAGGATTTGGCTCAGGCATCATCTGCAATGTATGCCCTAGAAGTAATTTAGAGTTGTTTGTCTCAACGGAAGGCTTTGTTATCTGCGATTGGCAGGGTTGATCCTGCTGATACTATCCTTCTCACTTTCGATTTAGAGAATTTAATTCCATGACTCTCGCATTAGATTTCACTCATTATACAGGTTGTCATTAATGGTCTCAATATCCATTGAGTGGTTCTAGACGAAGGTGCATCAACGTGCATCATGTCATCTTCTTTTTGGAAAGCCATTGGTTCTCCGGCCTTGAATTCGTCACCAAATTACCTTAAAGAATTTGATGGAAGAAAATCAAAACCTTTGGGTGTTCTCGCTAGTTTCCCAACTACATTGAAAGGGAAGATAGTCAATGTCGAGGTAGAATTAGTTGACTGCAAGCTCAATTACAATATTCTCCTCGGTCGTAGTTAGAATCACGCTATGATGTGCATTCTGTCCACTCTCTTTCATGTCCATAAATTCCCGCATGAAGGAAAGATTGCTATTGTTGATCAATTTTCATTCTTCACTTCTTCTTCCAAGAACAATGTTTCGTATGTGGATAAGATCCCTATTCCATATGAGAGCATTGGGATGAGTCTCTTCAAAGATCCTACCCTCATGGGTATTTTTCCTCTTCCTCCACCTAACACTATTCAGATCAATATGATCTCTCGGTTTGATGACCCATGGATCATCCCTTCACCTGAACAGGTCGATTCTATTAGAGATTCGATGCCTTTAAGTCCGATTGAGATTGATTATTGTGAACTTCTTGCGGCTTCGAATCCTCTTGCCTTAGTGTGTCTTTGAGCATGTCTCTCAAATCTTATTTTCAATCCCCTTGGCTCGAAGATTTAGATTCATCTTATCCCTTGCGAGAGATTTTTCTTTCTGATGAAGCCATTGTGGAAACTATGTTTCTCAAGGATTTACCGTGGAATGATGGTTATCATTGTTCCTTGTTCATGCCTGGCCTCAGGGCCATGTCTATGTGTCTTGAGAGGTTTGCATCTCAGGTTCCTTCTCCTCTGCTTCAAACGCCTATTCTGACACATGAAGTGTTTTCAGAGGGTAACTTGAGTAACATTACGCAAACGATGCCTATTGGAATTTATGTCAAACCAAGAATTGTTGAGAACATCCATCTTGGGGTCACCTATTCTTCGGATGAAGTTTCCTTTATACTAGCCTTTTCCATGAGTTTCGTGATGTCATTGCATGGTCCTATGAATAAATTCCTGGCATTGATCCCAGTATCGTGGTGCATGAGATTCTTACCTACCCAGGTTCGAAGCCTATTTGTTAGCGCCTTCATCCTGTGCACCCTCAGAAAGCCACCACCATTAAACGTGAAGTTGAAAAACTTCTCAACACCGGTTTCATCTACCCAATTCCCTTAACATAATGGGTGTCCAACATTTTCCCTGTAGATAAGAAACAGGGAACCATTCAAGTTTGTGTTGATTATCGTGACATTAATCGGGCCTGTCCCAAGGATAATTATCCTACTCCCTTTATTGATCAGATCATTGATGACTGTGCTGGGAGTGAGATATTTTCCCTCATGGATGTTTTTTCTGGCTATAACTAGATTAAAATTTCTCCCGACTAATCAACATAAGGCCACTTTCATCTATCCTTGGGGTACTTTTGTGTATAAGAAGCTTCCTTTCGGCTTGAAGAATTTTGGGGCCACATTTCAGCGAGCGATGTCATACGCTTTTCACGATATTAATCACATCATTCAAACTTATCTGGATGACCTTCCAACTCATTCAGCTAAGCGTAAGGATCATCCTAACCATCTTCGTCAGATTTTTCTTTGTTGTCGATGCTACAATATCTAGTTCAATCCACACAAATGCGTCTTCTGCATTGATTCCAGTAGAATTTTAGGGTTTATCATGTCCAAAGATGATATTTTCCTTGATCCACTCAAATTCGAGGCTATTGTTAATCTCCCCTCTCCATATTCATTACATCAGCTGTAGAGTCTACAAGGGAAGGCTATTTTTTTATGCCATTCTATACCTAACTATATTGAAGTAGCTAAATGATTCATGTAGGGTGTCCCTTTCTTTTGGGATAAGGTCACCCAAAAGTCTTTTGACGATTTGAGGATGTTGCTTATCAACACTCCTCTATTGCATCCTCTGAACTATCATCGCAATTTTTCGCTCTATTTAGCTACTGCTTTCAACACGATTGCCATGGTTCTGGTTAAATATGATGATGATGGTGATGAGAATGTTATTTACTACCTCTCTCGTAACCTTATCGATATTGAAATGCATTATGCTCATGTCGAGAAGTTAGCCTTGGCTGCAGTTCAACCAATTCAATGATTTTATCATTATATTCTATTACGTACTGTGACTGTGATTTCAGAATGCAACTCTATGTCCTACATATTGTCTTGAAAATTGCAGGGGGGGAATACTCAAAGTGGATTGTTATCCTCCAAGAGTTTGATTTGGTGTTTACTACTTCCAAGTCAAATAAATCACTCGTCTTTGTTGATTCAATCTACTCACTCCCCTCTGACTCTGCTTCGTCTGGTTCTCAAGAATGCATTCCAGACGATACGCTTTTTTTAATCTCCACCCTCGATCCTTGGTATGGTGATATCATCGTATATCTTTAGACTTCTACTTTTAGATCTGAGTTGAAGAAGGATGCTCATCGACGCATCCATCATTAGTCGCAACCTTATCGTATAGTCGAAGATACACTCTATCGTGTCAAATTAGATTGCATTCTCCATCGGTGTTTGACCCTCGAGGAGGCTGAGAAAGTTCTAAATGATTGCCACAGTGCTGCCTGTGGCGGCCATATGTTTGGTTATTCTGCTGCACAGAAGATTCTTCGTGCAGGGTATTTCTGGCCCTCTATCTTCAAGGATTGCATTTTTCTGTTCGTAAATGTTATGATTTCCAAATCTATCAGCGCAAGATGCATGCGCTGCCTGCATATCTACACCATGTCATTACCATTGGTCCCTTTGCGAAGTGGGCCATTGATTTTATGACGTGTAACCCTCACTCGGCCGAGGGGCATTCTTATATTATCGTAGCCATTGTCTACTTCACCAAATGGGCCAAAGGAATGCCTACACTTGTTGCCGACGATTAGATAGTAGCTCAGTTCATATTCAATCATATCGTTTCTAGGTTTGGTGTCCCTCAAGCCATTGTTACCGATCATGGTTCCCATCTTCGGCATTACATGGTGGCATAGTTGACCTCCAGATTGGGCTTGCATCACAATAGCTCAACGCCGTACTATCCTCAGGCCAATGGCTAGGTTGAGGCTGTGAACAAATTTTTAGTCACTGTGCTTCAACGTATGATTGGGATCCACAAATCCAATTGGAATCTCATGTTATTTTCATCTCTCTAGGCATACTGAACCTTAGTCAAGGATGCGACCGGATTCACTCCATTCCATCTTGTTTACAGCCTGGAAGCTACCCTTCTGATTAAGTGTGAAATAACTTCGAACAAATTAGCTGTTGAATTACTACCCAACACTTCACCTAAAGAAGAGTGTCTCCTGTACTTAGAGAGGATGGATGAAACTCGTCGCTTTGCTGCTTTGGTCATCGAAGCACAAAATAAGTGATTCAAAGCCCATTTTGACTAGTTGGTTTCTCCTCGCTCCTTTGTAGAAGGAGACCTCGTCCTCCTGTATGATCAAGCTCATGATAAGCTGGGGGCAGGAAAATTTCAACCCATGTGGCATGGGCCTTACATCATTAAACATGTTTCGAAGAACGGGTCCTATGAGCTCATTGATTACGAAGGTCATCCTTTATATCAACCCAGAAATGGGTTGTATGTCAAGAAGTATTATGCATGAGTCATTCGTGCATGTTTTATGTACATAAGTTTTTTTTTTCATTGTTGTACATTTTTTGGCTTGGCGAGTTTTGCAAGCATTTTCCTACTTATTGGGTCATTGCTTATTATGCATATGTCTATTACCACTTATGTCAGTTTCGCGGATGGTGCTTCCCGTAGTACCGAAACTTGTCTTCAGTAGCTTGGGTGATTTACAATCCTGCTGGTGAGTTGATAGACCTGTAAGGTATTTGTCTAGGACGAACTACAAACAGTGTCGCTGAATATAGTGTTGTCATTGAACTATTAACCAAGGCACTTACCCTCAAAATTAGTGCATTGGTTGTAAATCTAGACTCACAGCTTGTTGTTCTTTAACTTAATGGGAATTATTTAGTTAGAAACCCACACATTTTAAGATTATATTTACATGTTCATTTGGTGGAAAGAAATTTTGATTATATCACATATCAACATATTCCTAGACAAATGAATGCATTGACTGATAGAGTGGCTAGCATTGTATTAGATATACATTTTCTTAATTTGTAAAATCATCATCACATGAGAGAATCATATCAAATATTAAAATAGATGTATATATATATATCGAAGGTTTGCATCAGTGTGCACCATAAATTTCAAAATATGTATGTTTCTGTTACATCCTAAGACACCATGTCTCACAAAAAAATGTAGAAATAAAAGCCTAGGTGTCTAATCGACATGGTGATCATGATAGAATGTCCCTACTCGGACAAGCCACCTCAGAAAGTGGTGAACTTGGTTTGACACCCCTACAGTATGTCCTTGGTATGCATGAGGAACATCGTTAAAACGTGCATAGTCTGGGACCCCACGGGAAATTCCCTCCAAGTTGTGCATGATTTCCTCCTCCTCACCTTGAGGGGCAACATCAAAATCACCAGGTATTCGCCTCGCTATCAGAGACATCCCTGTAGGTCTCTCCGGGCCTACATCTGCAAATGCATGGATTAATTGTCAGAACATACATACTAAAAAAATCATAGTACTCATAAAAATTTAAAAAAAAATGAGTCTTACCAAGTGCTTCATCCCAATCCTCTCCTTCCAGGAGTGGGAGGTCTGGATCACCAGTGAAATATGTGCCAGTCCTCCACAACAATAAACTGTTGGCAGAGCCAATCAAAGAACTTTGGTCTCTAGGACATCTGTTGACTATCCCCTGACCTTGGCATCAGAGCTGCCCATCAGGCCATTCGTGGTTCCATTGCTAGTGGTGTTGGGACTATCACCTCCTAATGCTGAAATATTTGTAGTTGTTCCATAATGAACGATACCAAGATAGTCGTTTCAATTTTGTCTTCTTGCACTTTGTTAGCTGATGTTTTATATTTATTGTTACTGCCTCTGCCCAGTTATAGATGGTCAGTGTCAAGTAGTCTACAAAAAGAAGTAGCTGTGTTTTTGTTGCTTCGTGCGGTGCTTGTGTTCCTGCAGCTCATGTGATCATGTGTAGCACTACCCTTAGTGTTAAATCTAGGATAGTTTGGATGTCCAGTTTCCCGCTTTTTTATCCTTTCCATGCTCCCGGGCATACCCTGTCAATCACCATGCCAATTCTCTCCATGGTGGGCTAGGTGTCGGTCAAGATTAGTGCTACCCCCCTCTGTGACAGTCCTGTTATGAAATAAATATCATAAACATCAATCTCGACTTCCTCATCTCGAAGAATGAATTTTTCCTGATCCTCGTCCCATATACTAATCAAATATTGCAACAACTCCAGTTGAGCTCTGAGACACGGTGTCATGAAGAAATTTTTTAGTCCATAGTCTCTAAGAGCTTCCATGCATCTCGCATTTCCCATGGAAAGCTCATCCTCTTCACTATGTCTCGTTCCTTCCACTCTATCACCATTTTTCACTCTTTCACCTGCAAACATGTTCATATGGACATTATTAGCCAAATCCAAAGCTGAAATTTGTGAAATTTAGGCTTTCTTTCTTGCACTGGAAGTTTTTTAAGAGGTCTGCGTGGTTGGCGCGACTATTTTAGAAACATTTGCGCCAATGGCCGTGCCCTAGTTTAAAAAATTGAGCAGTTGGCATGAGTCCGTGCTCGAAACCCGCGTTGATCGTCGTGCCCTATTTTTCACAATTTCTCCCTCACAAATCAAAACTAAAGGTTGTAGGTAATGAAAGAATGCTTAAAATTCAGGGAAGGATGTTGGCTCTTACCTGGAACTGACGGATTCGAGATTGGTCTGCTGGATTGCCCGTTATCGCCGCCGCAAAATCGCAAGGTAAACTGGGGTCACTATTGGTCCACAAGAGGTAAAAGTGAAAAGTAGTTAATTTTTACCATTTTTGGAATTTTATAACTTTTTAGAACCTTAATTAGGTTTTAAGAATTTTTTTTCGATTATTAAATTATGTTATTTCGAGAAATTGGTTTTACGTTTGTTTCTTGTGTAGCGATAAGTATATAATGCGATAGTGATGAAGTCATGAGTTGTATTTTATACTTTTTTGGACTCGATAAAAACACGAAAAAGTCATACTATAGTCATCTTTCAGCTCTTTTCTGACTCTTTAAAATTGAAAATATTACCAAGACTCTTGTTGCTTTGAACTCGTTAAATGGATGCGAAACGATATCTACTCGGTATACGTTTACCCCTTTTTCGGGATAGGATAGATTATTTACGAAAAAGGAATACCTTAGCCTATCACGACTAAGAGGTTCTTTCAGATATTGTTTTCTAAATTTTTGGATCTGGGAGACTACTTAGGAAAAGGGACATGTTGGAGTTTTATTTTCCGCTTCTTTTCAAACTCTCTAAACATGAAAAGATGTTGAGTTCTTCCTTTGTCAGACTCGTTAAACCCTGATGACATCGGACATCGTCACCATGACGTTCATCGAGTTCCTACTTCCTAGGGCTCATAAAATGTACTAGGATGGATTTATCTGAAGGAAAAACATACAGCACAAGCATATGCTATCCCCTTCAAGCTTGTTTTAAAAAATAATTGGGGTACTCGCCAGAAATGGTGGGGGAAAATCGAACCAGATTTTAGTTGTGTCGGTAGTATGTCTCTCTTGAACATGACACTCGTCTGCATTTGTGTCAGGTTGGGGACATCTCATTTCGTCATTCTTGCCTTCATGGGTTTGGGTAATTTGTTTTGACCTCTCATCTACTCTATGCCATGTCATCATGACCTCAGAGCCCTTGATGTCAAATACTGCCAAATCCAGAGTCGTGTCACTGATATGTTCAAGAGAAGTTTTCCTATACAGTTTTCAACCTCCCTCTGATTCTCTGTTGGTCCTGATTCACTTTCGTCATGTTCCTCTGTCTCGTGTCAATGATATGGGATACATTATGGCCCTCCTTCGTCTAGGTCACTTCCTGTCGACTTCAGCTCATTATCCGGGAAGTTGGTCTATAGACTCCCTATTGGTACCTTGGATCCTAGATGCCTCAATGGCAGGTTCTTCACATTCGACGACAGGTCCACATCATTGGCCTTCGATCGGGTGATTCTGCGGATGTTCGATGCCAAATCACTATTCACATTCTGTGGATTGTACCTATTGTACCTTGAGAGCCATTGTCATTATTGGTGGTTTCTCTCATGCCTGTTAACAAATTTCATCATTGGTTGGTAATTAGGTGATTTTCTTGCATGTTCGACTTCAAGTCACATATTCACATGCTTGAATCTATACTTGCTCGAACCAAGATGGAGCACAAGACCTTAGGTTTTGTCTTATAAGATCCAGGATTGCGAGATATTATGGTGTATCATGATTTGTTGCATGACTCTTTGATTGGATGGTTGCGACCATACCTAAGTCTATTTCGTGATCCTTACTGCTGGATGGTTGTACCCATACCTCGGATCTCAGTCATATATGTACTCTATTATGGATGGTTGTGCCCATGCCACATGTTCATGTCTCAGAGATATATGTTGTACTTGTAATTTCAGGTCTTCTGACAGTGGTGTTTGGTTCGAATGCATTCTCGTAAAGCATTTCACCCCTTCCTCTCTCTCGGACCTCATGCTTTAGGGGGTATTTGTTACATAAAATTTTGTCATTGTCCCTACAATCCCCATCCCACACATTGGAGGCTAATTTTTGTAAACAAAATAGAGTGTCATGCCTTGCAAATATCATCATTTCATCCCTTACCATGACTCTAACACTCCTTCTATTGACCATTTCCTGAACAGATCACCAAAAACACCTATTTTTGCCTTGGCACTGGTAGCCAGTTATGCCCTCGCGCAGATGAGGTAGATTACCATTGGCCCCCGCACCAACTGCCGCTCTATCTCAGTTAGCTGCCCGGGCCAATCTATTTATGGAATTTTTTTTTTTTAAATAGAGGTGAAGTTTCGATCATAACAACTTCGTGGATGAGTCATGGAGAGTGGTTAGACTGAATAACCATGGCCTTCCTCCTTTGGCCTCTTGTTTCCACCTTTTGGGGAAACCTCCCATGAGATAAGGCCTCCCTTCCACCATAGTAGGGATCCCAGCCTCCTCCTCTCCCTCTATAAATAAAGCTCATCCTCCATTGATGAAGATAGCTGAACTAAGAAGCAGAAACACTGGAGAGATTTCTATTCAAGATAGAACGAAAGAGTCCCTTATTGAGAGAGCTTAGGCTTGTGCCTTCACCCCATCCAAATTCCCTGACATTCATCAAGAAACGCTTCAACTAAACCCCACTAAAGGAGGCTGCGACATCAAGGCTTGGTTGTAACTCTTTCTTATATTAATACATATGTATAACTATTGTCTAGTTCCCATATCGCGTTGATGTGTGTTATTGATGCAATATGATTAACCCTTATCGACTGGTTAGTAATTATGAATGAGATTGGTGTTTCGTATGCTGCTCTTGTTTTTTGATCTGGTGCAGGTATCCAAGCATCGCTGCAAAATGATCATGACTTGCTGAGACAGGAATCGAAAGGCCACCACTACAACAGCTACGATGAGAGCGTTGGAATCCAGGTAGGTTGATATACCATGTATATTTCCTTCAATAATTAGGAGCCTACACTCTATTTTGTCCTTTTGTTACTAGACCCACTCTAGGGCTAGAGGGATCATCTCTGTCCGCAAAGAGGATTTACCTACATAACACCTCCGGACTGAATTTTGTCAATGGAGAGTGGCAAGGCCTTGTGACTCACTCTCGATCAATTATTCTTTATTAGTCACATCATTGTTCAATAGAGTAGAGTAGAGAAAAGCAGAGATGTTTCAAGATGGCATGATAACCTATTGCAGCAGATGGATTGGCAGGTGGAATTCTCCCTAGTTGAGAGGGAGTGTTAAAATTGGAAACTAGAGCCAAATTCCACTTTGGTATGCTTAATTGATGGAGATTATAATCCCACTGAATTCCTTTTTCGATCTAAAGATCGTCAAATTTGGATAAGGAAAATATTTTTTTATTCAAAAATAAATTCTATAAATGGTGATTTTATTTAGGCGGCAAATTTGAAAATTCAAATTTTGAATTTTCCACCAAAATATCAAAGTCGGCTTCTCTTCTAAATTGTATATAAGGATTCTCTCCCAACCCATTTGAGGCATTGAAAATCTCTCTTGCATCTCTGAGGTAGCCAAGTAGGGATAATGGCTAAACGCAAAGGTTGGGTCTATTTTGAGTGAGTTTATTTGCTTGTTGTAGTGCTAAGGAAGCTATGGGTAGACTGTTGCTGGTTTAAGGACAATCTCAGTAGATGTATTAGGGTTTCGTTACATGATTTCCATCCTCCATATAGATCAAGCTCCTTAGAAAATATGCTAATAATATTTGGGTTAGATGATGCTTAATTTGGGCATTATTAACCCTCTCCCACTAACCAAGATCCATCATCAAGTCAGTCGTAGACTCATGGATAGCTTAAAGTTGCCTATTGTGTGAATCCTCTAGATAAGGATTGTTGTAACTCCAAGGAAGTTGTTTCAATCAGGTCTCAGCCCTATATAGGCCAGATATGGGGTCACAGTTATGTTGCTGCCATTAGGAAGCTTCAGAGGGTTGCATCTAGCCGTAACTAGTTGTGGAAGGTTGTAACTATAGATCTAACCAGCCTTAGATTGTGAATAATGACTTAAAAGGGGGAGACACAGCCTTGTAATAATGTTTAGAGGAGTGAAAAGGGTTTGTTGTCATAGGAAAAAAAACCCTAACCAGAACTCAGTTCATATCTAAAGCAAGTCAGCATTGAGGAAAAGCTTCGAATAAATTTGACCACTAATTTGGACAGAATATGATTTTTGATGTTTAAAGGCAGAATTATGGATCATCTCTTTGGCATTTGGACATGTTGGGCATGTGGTCGCAATAGGGGGGTCATAGAGGGGGTGGCTGCCCCCCTTATGGGGGTCTGGGATAGCGCCCTGGGAAATATTTTTTGGTCCTTATTTTTCGGTGGGCGGGCCCACCCATGGTTTTATGCATGGGTTTGCACATGGTTATGGGGCATGATGGTTTTCAGCCCCTAGTATTTTGTAGATCCGGTCAAGGGAAATACGGTTATGTTCTAATCCAGGGTTAATGGATTGGGGTTTATGTATGCTTTGACATGTATATATATGTGTTGTAAAACTAAAAGGAATATAATGAAAAATCAAGCTAGTCATCTCGATTTGGGATCCAGGGGAAAGTCTCTGTGTATATCTATTTTATGTTTTATGCTCTCGCTATTGTTTATTTTCTATTTAAGATTCATTTGCAGATAATTTATGTACAAGGTTAAAACCTACATTTGGTATCATAAATGTTTCGCCTTCAAGGGGACGCCTTTGCTGTTGAGGGTTTTTTGCTCGGGCCTGTGGTAGACCCTGCTCAGTGGGAGATCTGTGGGATTGATTCTTGCGGTGAAAGAAGATGGTGAGTGGAGGGAAGATAGAGATCGAGAAATTTAATGGTCAGATTTTTGAGTTGTGAAAGATCAAGATGGAGGATCTGCTGGTGGATAAAGATCAGTGGATTGCGGTAGATTTGGGTACTAAACCAATGACAATGTCAGATGAAGACTAGAAGAAGCTGGATTAGAAGGCGAAGAGCACAATGTGGTTGTGTGTCTCAGATTTAGTATTGTTGAATGTATCTGGGGAAGCTACATCGAATATCTTGTGGGACAAGCTAGGGACTTTGTACCAATCTAAGTCTCTAGTGAATAAATTGTTCCTGCAGAAAAAGCTGTATAACCTGAGGATGAAGGACGGAGACTCAGTGACAGAGCATCTGAATGCCTTTAATACTATGGTAAGTCAACTATCATCTATTGATATTAAAATCTCAAATGAATATAAGGGCATCAGTTTGTTTTGTTCTATACCAGATTCGTGGGACAGTCTGGTTATTGCAATAGTAAGCAATACAACTACCTTGAATTTTGATGACATTATCTCAGCCTTGCTATCGGAGCAAATGAGACGGAGAAATATGGAGGGTCAGAATGGAGATGCCTTATCTGTATGAGGAAGGTCCCATAACAAAAACAAGAATAAGGTTTCGAGTGGGAGATCTAAATCTCCTGGAAAGTTTGTAAAGGTGTGTTGGAAACGTGGAAAGGAAGGGCACTACAAAAAGGACTGTAGATCTAAAGCTCCTGAGAAAGGAAAGGAATCTGATGATGCTCCTTTTGCAGAGGAAAAAACCACCTTGGATGAAGGTGGGGATGTGTATTTGGCTTCTTCTTCAAATACACATGTAGATCATGAGTCATGGTTGATTGACTTGTGTGCATCCTTTCACTTCACTCCCCATAGGGAGTGGTTCTGTGAGTATGATAAATATGATGGCGGTGATGTCTTCTCAGGTGATGATAGGAAGGCCAAAATCGTCGAACGTGGAAAAATCAAGCTAAAGCTACAAGGTGGAAGGATTAGAGCACTTCCTAGTGTTCTGCACATTCTTGCATTGGCTAGAAATTTGATTTCTGTAAGCAAGATGGATGATGCAGGTATAAAAATAGTGTTCGAGAAAGATGCATGTAAGATGGTTCGAGGAGCACTGGTATTAATGTAGCGAGTTCGGATTGGGCTGTGCAAGCTTCGAGGAAACATTTGCATTTATGCGGGTGCAATAGTTAAATGGTTTAAAGTGGGCAGCCTATCGATTGGGAAAAAGGCCATGCTATGGCATCAAAGGCTTGGACATATTGGAGAGAAGGGCCTTCGAATACTGCATGGAAATGGTATGGTAGAAGGTATGTCTAATAGCTCTCTGGATTTCGATTTACGCGGAGCATTGCAGCCTGAGCAAGCAGTGCTGGGTCTCACATGCAGTGCTAAGAGAGCGAACAAGATATTAGAGCTTGTGCACAGTAGTTGTTGGACATTATTAGTTGTCATTGGTTCAATTACGTATTGCTATGTTTCATTCATAGATGACTTGTCAAGGAATACATGGATATATTTCTTGAGGAAGAAATCTGAAGTCTTTGACAAATTTAAAGAATTTAAGGCTCTGGTGGAAAACCAGACAGAGAAGAAGATAAAGGTGCTGAGGACAGATAATGGTGGGGAGTTCTGCAAGAAGGAATTTGAAGAGTTCTGTAAGAAGTGTGGTATAGCACGAAAAAATACTACTCCATACACACCTCATCAAAATGGAGTTGCAGAAAGAATGAACAGAACACTGATGGAAAAGGCAAGAAGCATGCTCAGTGGTACCGGGTTAGGACAAGAATTTTGGGCAGAGGCAGTGGAGACTACATGTTACTTGGTTAACAGATCACCTTCATCAGTGTTGGAGGATAAGACTCCACATGAGGTATGGACTGGTAAGAAACCCTCTCTTTCACATCTAAGGGTATTTGGATGTGATGCATATGTACATGTTCCAAAGGAGAAAAGGACCAAGTTGGATAATAAATCTGAAAGGTGCATCTTTATTGGGTATAAGGATGGCTTAAAGGGTTACAAGCTTTGGAACCCAGAAACAAGGAAGGTTGTGTACAGTCGAGATGTGGTGTTTAGAGAAGTGAAAGATGTTGTTAAACATGAAGTCCTACCAAAGGAACCTGAGAAGATAGAGTTTGAGCTAAAGGAGGATGAATCAGACTCTACAATAGAAGAAGACTCAGAAGATGAAGAGCCACAAACTCCACCTTTGAGAAGATCAGTTCGGGAAAGAAGGCAACCAGAAAGGTATAGTCCATCTGCTTTCTGTTCAGGTTTTGCCTTAACTATAACTGATGATGAACCCAGAACTGTCAGGGAGGCAGTAGATTCAGAGGATGGAAAACTCTAAAAGGAGGCCATGGTTGATGAAATGGCATCCTTGCACAAAAACGATGCATGGGATCTGGTGGAGTTGCCGGCTGGAAGGAAGCCCATTGGGAGCAAATGGGTGTTTAAGAAGAAGATGAATGTAGAAGGCAAGGTGGAGAAATACAAAGCTCGGTTGGTAGCGAAAGGTTATTCCCAAGTGCTGGGAATTGATTTTGGTGATATTTTTTCTCCTGTTGCCAAAGTTACTTCTATTAGATTACTTTTATCTGTTGCTGCTGCATTTGATTTTGAGATAGAACAGATGGATGTGAAGACAACATTTCTTCACGGGGATCTAGAAGAGGAGATCTACATGAAGCAACTTGAAGGATTTATGGTGAAGGGTAAGAAAGAACTGGTATGCAGGTTGAAGAAGTCTCTGTATGGGTTAAAATAGTCACCAAGGATGTGGTATCAGAAATTTGATACCTATATACGGGGACTTGGCTTCACTAGAAGCAAGGAGGATCACTGTGTTTTTTTAAAATTAATTGGTGACCGTGTTATTTATTTGGTCTTGTATGTGGATGATATGTTGTTGATTGGAAATGACAAAGAAATTATCCAAGATTTGAAGACCCAACTGTTCTCCAAATTCGACATGAAGGATCTTAGTGTTGCAAACTATATTTTGGGCATGGAAATTAAGAGAGATTGGGCAAAGAGGAAGCTCTGGTTAAACCAGAGGAAGTATGTCGAGACTATATTGCAGAGGTTCAATATGCAGGATAGTAAACCGGTGAATGTTCCTATTCCTATAGGTGTAAAGCTGTCTGCTGAACAGTGTCCCAAGACACAAGAAGAAGAGGAGTATATGTCCCATGTTCCATATGCAAGTGCAGTGGGTAGCCTGATGTATGCAATGGTCTCTACTAGACCAGACATTGCACATGCAGTGGGAGTATTGAGCAGGTTTATGTCAAACCCAGGGAAGGAGCATTGGACAACAGTGAAGCGGGTTTTCAGATATTTACGTGGCACTAGTGATTATGGATTGTGCTACCAGGGAAGACCAGGATTGGAAAGAATGTTGGACATTCGTGGTTTTGTTGATGCAGACTGGGCTGGAGATCTGGACCAAAGAAGATCTACAAGTGGGTGTGTGTTTAGCCTATTTGGAGGCGCAGTCAGTTGGATGAGTAAAAGACAGTCTGTAGTGGCTCTTTCAACTACAGAGGCAGAATACATAGCAGCCACTCATGCAAGCAAGGAAGCAATTTGGTTGCAAATATTGTGTTCAAGTATGGGGTTGGTACAACAAGCTATAAGGATAGACTGTGATAGCTAAAGTGCAATTTTCTTGGCTAAGAACCCTGCTTATCATTCAAAGACAAAGCACATTGATGTTCAATATCACTTTGTTAGAGATATGGTTGAAGCTAAAAGGGTGTTGCTGGTAAAGGTGGACACTTTGAAGAATGTTGCATATGCATTGATGAAGTCTGTAAGCACTCAAGTTCTCTTGGTGTAGAGAAACAATGGTGTTGCAAATCCGGGCTAATGACTCGCCCTCCGTGGCCCCCCTGGTAAATAAAACAACAAGTGGGAGAATGTTGGGTATGTGTTATATTCTTTCCATGACTAGTCACGTGGGGGGGTGATAGCCCTCAATGTACGTTGTAGCTCAGCAAGAGGGTCACAGGGGGTGGTAGCCCCCACTGAATGAGTTCGAGTTAGTCCAACCTTGCAATTTTTCGTTCTTATTTTCCGGTGGATTCGACTAGCCCATGGTTTTCTCGCATGGGCTGCAGACATGGTTTTGGGGCATGATGGTTTTTAGCCCTAGTATTTTGTAGATCCGGTCAAGGGAACTATAGCTATGTTCTAATCCAGGGTTAATGGATTTGGGTTTATGTATGTTTGGCATATATGTGTGTGTGTGTGTGTGTGTGTGTGTGTGTGTGTGTTGTAACACTAAAAGGAATATAATGAAAAATCGTTTGGGTCATCCCGATTTGGGATCCATGGGAAAATCTCTATGTATATATGTTTTATGTTTTATGCTCTCGCTATTGTTTATTTTATGTTTTAAGATTCGTTTGCAGATAATTTCTGTACAGGATTAAAACCTATAGGATGGTGATACTAGTCATCACCTTGACAAGTCAATAATGTTTCTATCAGCTCTCTCTCTCTCTTTGTTGTACATTTGATTTGAATAATACGAAGAATTTTTCAAGGATTTTCCACATATTGGGGTTTTTCCCTTGCTTGTGCTATATTCACTTGTTATTATGTCTTGGCTTGTATTTAGCATTTCTTATTTATGTTCTTTCGTTAGTTACTGTCATATATTGTTTAATGTAATTGATAATGGAATAATGGGCTCATGATTGAATGAAGTAACTATCCTAAGAAAAAAACATGTTTCCAGAATTAACATAGTATTTGTTTATTTTAATTTCTCCCGAACACCTATGTTAAACCTAGCAAGGGTGAGCTTGAAAACAAAGCCATATTGCAACAATTCAGGAGAGATTTAGTCACTGTGTTTTTTAGAATTCTTGTTTCTCTAGAGAATTCCAAATCAAACCTAGAGACATGAAAAGAAAACCTTGAAAATAACAAAACGACCACAAATAAATGAAATGCATGCCAATAAAACATAATAGTTAATGAAATGTATGTGTTTTTATCATGGAAACAGGGGAATTTAAAACATGTTCTGAGTTGCAAAGCATATAGAGGTGTGGACAACAAAATTTGTGGACATAAGAATTATCCAAAATTTTAATAAAATATTTAATCGTAGATGTATAAATCTTATTAATAGATAGGGAATTGAATACCTAAATTTCAGAATGATAACTCTCGAGAAACAATTATCTATCCATCTCTACACAATGAGGTTTCTCATATTGAGAAAATTGGCTAACATGCAAATTTCCTTCAAATCGAAACTCTAGGAATGAATATGATTCATCAAAAATTGATCATGAAAAGAAGGGAGTAACAGGTCCTATGACATCATGCAAATTTAATGAGAAATAATTATTATAGTCCTATGCAATCTTGGATGGACAGATCCTGTAGCAGCTTATGTCGACACTTACATGTGTTTTAACTTTGAAGGTACCGCTGATTTGCAGGTACCCAAATTCTTGTTCAACCCATCAATGATAGAAAACCCAACCTATGAATGTTGGAATTTTAATGTTTCATTATTTTGCATGATAACTAAGCATAGGGAAAGAAAACATTCTATTGGTGAAGTTTTAGGGTCATTACACTTGATCAATGATTTCAAGTAGCACCCTCGTTTTGCATGAATAAGCTCCCTTGACCACTAAATTTTATTTCATGTTGTCATAAATAGATGACTTGTATTTTTCTTTGTAAAAGACCAAATTATGTGGTGCTTTTACTAGAAGGGGAGGCCATTCTCATATATACATGACAAAATTCTAAAGACTCTCATGCACTCCCAAGAAGAGAACATCTCTGAGTTGGAGCTTGTGCTACCCCCTATTTTGGCATAGGGTTAACACTAGGGAATTATAAATAGTTAACCAATTTGATGCTGGGAGGTTGGATATAGAAATGTTAGCTTAGAGATATGTTGCTCGGAGGTTGGATATAGAAATGCTAGCTATTTTGAAGGATCAACCTGTTAAGGTCTTCTCCGTGATGAAGAATATGCTCACAATGGTATTTGTGAGGAGTCATTGAAATTGTTGCTTAGAATGGTCTTTGTGAGGAGTCGCTAAAATTGTTCAATCATATGCAACAGAATGGGATGAAAGTGGATAATTCACCTTTTCCACTGCTTTTTCAGCATGCACTAGTTTAGGATGCAATTCCATATAATCATCATTAAAGTTAGGCTGGACTCAAATATCTTTGTGGAGAATTCTCTTCTTGACCTGTATGCCAAATTCTATTGTTGACCCGTATGCCAAATGTGGCAGCATAGAAGAGGCATGCTTATTCTTTGATAATATTTTTGAACAAAGGGACTTAACTTGAAATACAATGATTACTAAATATGTTGAACATTTTTATGGTGAGGAAGCACTACATAATCTTAGTGGGTTATGAACCTACCCTGTTGATGTTGAAGGATGAATGAGATGGAGTGGAAACAAATAGGGAAGGTGCATCAGCAAGCTGCAGATAATCTAGAATTTCCTTTGGATGAGAATTTGAAACTATAGAAAGGCTCATAATTTGGACATGAATTCAGGATAGCAAAGAAAGAGCAACAAAAAGTGCAAAAGGAGTTTAATACACATTTTATTGTTTTAGAAATAGGAAATAATAGTGTCATTTTCACAAATTCAAAACAAAAATGGCTTAGGGATTAGTCGTAACAGCTGCAGAAGTGGAAAAAGAGAGTAAACATCAAATAGTTGAGAAAGAGCATTTGATGAAAGAATATGTAGATTCCTTTAGGTCTATGGAAAATTTACTTCTTGCATTCACGTGAGATAAATGATTTCGACAATATTCGTTTAATAATCTTGAAGTTTCTTTGAAGAATCTCATAAGTGTTATACAAGCAACTCATAAGTCTAAAAAAAAATTATTGATCGAGGCCCTGAGGGCAAGTATATTATTTTGGGCGAATATGAAAAATATTTGACCGAGATGGCTAGGCAAGAACCTAAGTGTGGCATCATTTTATGTCTATCGAGCATAAAAGAGTGCTCCATGGAAGGAACATCATCCTATAATTCTTTATGGTGTTAGTACAAGCAATTTAAGATAATTTCAAGAATAGATTTGTAAGAAATATCCTGTGGTGATTCTATCTCAAGCATGATCCTACGTTGGGAGAAAAAACCTTGGTGAATTCACTATTAACACTGTTTTTCACAGTATAATTGAATCTTGGTCAAAATCTTACACTCTTACTTGATTGCTCCACTTTCTAGGTTGAGTCTATAAACTTTTCTTTTATATTTTGAGATACCATTTTCATTTTATCTATGATGCCATCTTTCAATCTATACATTTCATTCAACTTGAGATCATCAATCACAAAAACAACATCAACTGTAGTCAATTTAATCCTTTATATACTTTTCCCATGCCTAAAAGGTCAAGCCACACAATGCACAAATTTTAGGGCAAAAGCCATTTTAATGTTTATATTCCACTTGTTTCATGCTAAATAAAGTTCACATATGAAAAGAAAGATGTGTTTACAACATCCTAGATTAATGACACCAAACGAAAAAATGCACTCCACTAGTAACCATAAAATTTTAATAGGGCATCAACGAATTACAATTATGAGAAAAGGAAAAGAAAGAATGATTGAAAACAAAGAAGCAGTTAAAATAGTGAGCAAATGAGAATGCTATTGAGCCTAATTGATCAACCTAGGACACCCAAGGTAAGACTGGTTCACTAGTGAGGTCAGTAGAGTTTAACCCAACCACTAAGTTTCATTGTCACTATGGTCCATGCCACCCAAATGGCATAATACGAAAGACCTAGGACATTTTGGCAGAATATTTACCATTCAAACTCGTCACCTAAGCCAATGGAAGTTCCTCATGAGAACATTTCTTTCAATGATTCCTATAATTAGACAATAAAAATAAAATGTTGTTAGCTACCTCTTGAGTGGATTTAGTAGCCTCTAGAAGCTTCTCCTCTAGAACATAGCCTTAATCCTTCTCATCTGAGTGCATGGTCATCTATTCAGGATCCAATTTATTTTCTTTGAGAATCTTGGGAATATGGGTCCAGGAAAATCCTAGGCCCTTTTTGAGGAAAACCCGAGGCCCATTTTGGGTCTCTATAATTTTTAGGGATCACTGGATCATCAGAATCCATCTATGCTAAAGCATCTGGCTGGTGACCACTTATGATCTTAGGAGATTTGATTTTCTTGTCGTAATCAATGTATTCTTGTTCTCTTATCTACTTATTCGATAATTTTTGAATTGGAAAGACACCTGTCGTTGTCTTCTTTGGTGAAGCCATTATTACCCAAGCCTTCAACTTAATCTTCCTTCATGGAATACTAAACTTATAGCTTATTGAACACCTAGTTTTGCTTGTCCAGAAGTATTTTGAAGTGGAAAAGAGAGATGGAGGCTTGGGGATGGGCCATCACCCAGGAATGTGATGAATCATGTGAAAATTACCTCTGTAGAATGAAATTACCATGATTGGAGGAATCGAGAATCCAATCTCTTGATTCAACCAAATGTATCAGATCATACCTGCGATGGCATGGCTGCGCCTTTCCTTCCCTGGACACACACCTTGCAATGTGAGGGAAAGAAACGAGGGAAATGAACAACTTTGATATTTGAAAGACGGATATCCATGAAATCTTCAACTTAAATGAAATGCATAAATGAGAGAAATGAACAATTTTGATATTTGAAAGACAAATATCCATGAAATCTTGAACTTAAATGAAATGCATAAACGAGGGAAATGAAGAATTTTGATATTTGAAAGACATATATCCCATGAAATCTTGAACTTATGTGTTTTTCAAGCAAAACCAAATGAAATGTGTAAGTTTTTTTTGTTAATAGGGAAGTATTTATAATTATAAATAATTATTAATAGTATGAAAATTGTTGGGTTTCTATGTCACTAAACATTATGGGATGGGATTTTGGTTGTGATATCAAAGGTGAATTATGGTGAAATCAAAATAATTTCTGGGTAGTCAAAAAGTGCTGCTAAGTAGTAATTTCATGTTAATGCTCAATGATCATTTCTAACAAATTGTATGGTTTAGTAAGGATAAATAATCTATGGAGATTTTCCATGATGTTTAATATAGGGAGTCAACATGGGCAAGGTGATAGTTATCTCCCATATGCTTTAGAAAATTGATATCTCTTTGTACATAAACATTAGGGGTTGAAACATAAAATAGGCTCTAGATCTAAGTTTGTTCCAATATAGCTATGTCTTGAACCAAAAATTGTTGTTGACCTCATGGATATGATATACATTTGGTGGCTTGTAGAGTAGACTTGTTATAAAATAAATGGAGGTACTAGGTAGGTAGGAGGAACCATTTTGGTGGAGCTTAGACACAAAGGGGACATCTATATTTGCATATTTTTAAGAGAAAATACACCGATTTGATCATGATTGTTAGGACATCACTTTAGAATCTAGGCTAGTGTGCAAACACTCACCAAAGGGTGATTAGTGAAACCCAAAAAAGTACTATAGGTGCTTCTAGAGAAGTAGGTGATTTTTTTCTCTCGTTGATGCTCCCCTAAGATTTCTAACCATCTTTGTGCTCAAGGTGTTCCTAGACTTCGTTGGGTTTATGTGTTCCCTTCGGAGTTGTTCACAGTTGGAATATGGGAAAGCGCCCATGATTTGGGCCTACGAGGTTCTTTTGTTGTGGAGTGGGACATTTTCACTAAATCCCTGATTATCAATGGTCTTACACTATCTAACAAGGATGATTCTTCTGAATGGGCTTGGAAATCATCGTCCAGGCATGTCATAGCTCACCATGCCTATTGTGTTATATCATAAAGCTACCCTTTGCAAAGGGTTAGTTGGTGGAATTCAAAATTATGGGATTAGCTTATTGCCACTAAACCAAAATGTTTTATCTCACTTGCCTTAGAGAATTGTATTCAAAATTGGGATTTCCTATTGCGGAAAAGTTTTCATGGGCCAAATGTATGTCTTCTCTACACAAAAGATTCAGAAATTGTTAATCGTTTATTTTTTATTGTGCCTTTTCTAGGTCCCTCTTCTCATATATCTTAGGGGTATTAAAATTATAGGTTAATGGCTAGATTTTGCCACTAGACCATTTCCTTCTTTGGTGTGATCGAAATGGGGGAAATTATAAAGCGCTATACATTTTCATTGCATGGGATATTTGGAAAGCTCAAAATAATCTCATCTTTGAAATTAGACCACTGCAATCATGGGCCAAATTTTGGTATTATTTTTCAATTATGTCAAGCCTTGGAAGCCTCCCATAATTCAATCCTTCTTCTTTCCACCTAGTTCTCTATTTGAAAATATTGGCTTCTTTGATGGAGCATATCAAGATGAGGTTTACAGAGGGTGAGCCACCATTTTCCTTCATAAAAATGTTTGCTTTTACATCTGGTTGACTGCAAGTGCAGGGAAAAATACTAAAGCAGAAGTGGTGGAGGCTTGGGCACTATTATTTTTTGTAGCCTCATTGAATATATCCATTATGAATGTTTTTTTTTTATTCAAAGTGTGTGGTGTATTGGTTGTCTGGAAAGGGCCTTCTGAGGGTCCTCTCACTGAAGCACTGGATGGAATGCATTCAAAATCTCAAAGGTTTCTTTCAAAATTTGTTCTTCCAGTGCATCTTGAGAGAATGGAATCAACAGGCACACCTCTTGTACAAAAAGTCTTTTCAGGTGGAGGATCGTTGCATTTTTTTTTAAGAAAGAAGAGGTAGAATGATCATTTTCTTGATCATTTTATTTTGTTAAAATTGGAAACTAGGGCCTCCACTTTGGTCTGCTCAGTTGATGGATATTATAATCCCATTGAATTCCTCTTTTCGAGAGGACCAAAATCAATCTAAATATCGTCAAATTTGGATAACAAAAATATTTGTTTATTCAAAAATAAATTCTATAAATCGCGATTTTATTTAGGTGGGAAAATTGAAAATATGAATTTTGAATTTGCCTCAAAAATAATAAAGTCAACTTCTCTTCTAAATTTTATATAAGAATTATCTCCCAAACCATTTGAGGCATCGAAAATCTCTCTTGCATATTTGAGGCAACCAAGTGGGGATAATGGCTAAATGCAGAGGTTGGGTCTGTTTTGAGTGAGTCTATTTGCTTGTTCCAGTGTCGAGGACGCTATGGGTAGACTTATGCTAGTTTCAGGATAATCTCAGTAGATTTATTAGGTTTTCGTTACATGATGGGCATTATTAACCCTCTCCCACAGACCAATATCCATCATCAAGTCAGTCGTAGACCTATGGATAATTTAGAGCTGCCTAGTGTGCGAATCCTCTAGAGAAGGATTTTCGCAACTCCAAGGAAGTTGTTTCAACTAGGCTACAACCCTATATAGGCCAGATCTAGGGTCACAATTATGCCACTGCCATCAGGAAGCTGCGGAGGGCTGCATCTAGCCCTAACCAGTTGTGGAATGTTGTAACTATAGCCCTAACCAGCCTTAGATTATGGACAGTGAATTGAAAGGGGAAGTTGCAACCTTGTAATAATGTTTAGAGGAGTGCAAATGGTTTGTTGTAATATGACAACAAAACCTAAGCAAAATGCAGTTCATATCTAAAGCAAGTCCGCATTGAGGAAAAGCTTTGACTACATTTGACCTCTAATCTGGACATAATATGATTGTTGATGTTTAAAGGCAGAATTCTGAATCATGTCTTTGGCATTTGGATAGTGATACTAATCATCACATTGGCAAGTTGATAATGTTTCTATCATCTCTCTCTCTCGCTCTCTCTCTCTCTATTGTACATTTTATTTAAATAATAAGAAGAATTGTTCAAGGGTTTTCCCCATATTGGGGGTTTTCCCTCACTTGTGCCATATTCTCCTGTTCTTTTGTCTTGGCTTGTCTTCAGAATTTCTCATTAATGTTCTTTCGTTAGTTACTATCATATATTTTTTAATGTAATTGATAATCGATTAATGGGCTCATGATTGAATGAAGTAACTATCATAAGAAAAGAACATGTTTCCAAAATTAACATGGAACCAGAGCACAGGAGAGGACAAACCCAAGCTCAAAGAGATTGAAATCACTTAGAAGAATATGAAGAATTTCATTGGTACCTCTATCCCTCTGTGTTAGGGATCAAGAATGTAAAATATATGGTATTTTATTAAGGCCTTCTACTAGCCCTAATCAGTGAACATGGGCTCTAATCCAAGAGAAACTCAAATATCATGAGAAAAAGTTGAAAGTCATCAAGATATGTTCGAGTAATATATTTCCAAGAATTATTTATCAGTTCCATTCAGTCAAGCTTGAGATTGTATCTTCATTATATTTGAAGCAGAGTTTCTCAACCATAAAATCATAGTCCTCGACATAGCACATGGATACCAAATCCTAGGTCTTCAAGGCATGATCACTATGATCACTATTTGTATCAACAATTCAATATTCTCTTTAGTTTGAGTCTTTTAGTGTGCCTTTAATTATACTTCGTTTTGAAGATAGAAATCCTCTGTGATAAGGTCTTGCCACTATGGTTCCTTGCTTGAAGGGTTAAAGTAATTTTTTGGAAAAATAATATCATCAAGAGGTCGTGTTTCTCTATGATCCTTGAATGGATCTCATCCTCTAAGAATTATCACTATGACAGAGAAATATTTGTCCTAGTGCAGTATCATATATGGTATCACTCAGTTAGCTTGGTTCCTCTGAAGAAGACATTGCTCAATATCTTATATCTCAGCTCCTACTATACATAATTCAGTTTACTCTCAATTGAAACAACCCCACAGTCTATGTGAACATCTTGTATGGTTCTCCCTTTGAAATCTCAAGTTCTCAGCACGTGAAAAGCATGGCTGCATAATATATATATACAAGTTATGGAAATCAGGGTATAGGTTCGGGATATTATAAACATTATATCAGGCATGTAAGCTGATCTATATTTACTCATGTTATGACTTTGAGTAATCATATATTCTGTAGTAAGTGTTTCGTCCTATCCCTCTTCAATATAGTTTTCAATTGGCATGACATCATATTTTTAGGCAGACCATTATTAATATACATATGTTCAGTTAGCCTTGAAAGAAGAATTGAGATATGCATTTTTGTTCAAATCAGTCATGGCATTCTATCAAAGTTTTTGGAAGTTCTGATGATAAGGCTTTATCACAATCTAAGTTGTGGGAAAGTCATGGCCATAGATTATATGTTGACAACCTTCTCCATAAAAAAGGAGGCTAGCAAAGGATTCACAGGACAATGAACCATCAAGGCTCATCATTATTTTGGATAATAGCATAAAAATGCATCTATACAAAATATATGCCTCTGTATGAGACCCTTGATTTTCTCAATCCAAATAAGCTCATACACTTCTTAGCCAACCTGTTAAAATTTCTTTTACTTACAGTGGGTACACAATGGGTATAGATTTTTTTGGGTTACATTCGTAAGAAAGATAGCTTATGGCATCAAGTTGTGGAGATGTTTTGATTTTGTTTAACAGAATTAATCTTCATTCAGAGCAGAGGTTCAGTTGGAGTCATGTTAGTCACAGAAGTCTTGGGTCTCTTAAAGGGAACTAACTTAGAATTTTGAAAGATTTGAAATATAAGTCTGCACAACAGAGATTCTTGGTTATATCAGCTCCTCTATGACACTTCTATGGTCTCCTTTCCATCGCGCAATATGCACGATATCATGTCAGTCTAAGAAGAAGTGACAACGATTCTATGACAAAAGAAACGGAAACACGTTTGAAGCTTTCAATCTCAAAGAACTACTTGGAGAAAAAGTGTATGGTACTTTGGAACAATTCTACCACTATCAGCAAAGGTGCCTCAATAAATATTAAAGATCGAAATATTGAGTTTATACGACATTCATTAAGATTCATTTTCAAAGAGTAGAAAAGAGAAATAATTGCAATTTCATATACCCTAAACAATTGAATTACATTTTCATTTAGGAGGATTTAGAGAAAGTGTGTACATATGTGGTCAAAATTTAAGGTAACAAGAGAAATTTCTTAGGAGAGGCCAAAATTAAAAGAAATTGAGGAACTAGATCCATGGAAGAATAAAAAATCCCCCATAGAAGAAATTGCGAGCCCCCTTCAAAAAATCATCCAGATGGGTGATTCTAAGAGCGTCATCAACAGTGGGCCACCATATAATGACCATGTAATATTCTTACCAAGTGATTCATCATACATGTAAATTATTTTTCTTGTCATTTGGTGTTAGGGTCGAGTTCAGCTTCTGCTAGTTGGGTTAAGCTTGTGCTGAAAAAGAACTTAATATAATGAATCTCGTTGAATGAACTTGCACAAATTATATCATTAAGATAAAAAACCCGACATGAAAGCATGGTGATAAAATTGAAACAAATTAGTCTACATAGTTAGTTTTATGGATCAAATAATTGATTTCCTACTCGCGGGAATCATAGGGTGGGGGAATCATACGGCAGAACATCGTGATTAAAATGAATGAATATGATATGAGATTATGTGGGATAAAATTTGACCAAGGGAAATAAGGGTATAATAAGATAGGATGTGTAGTAATTACTCAAACCACGATTATATGTTTAAACTATCAAGGTGACACATTTTTATGAGTAGAATTATAAAACACCATGGAATAATTTAGCATAGGATTTGTGGCCAAAACATTTAAGAGCTAGAATAGAGTTTTTAAGTGATCACAATAAAAATAATACACATTAGTGATATATACATGGATAATATATATCAAGTTAAAGTGATCGCTAAATAAACATCTTCCTATACCTAGTGTCCTAGATGGCCAAGGAAAGTTGTCATAAAACCAATTATACAATCATTCGTATATCTTAGTTGGAAAATTATTAATGTCAAAATAATCACAAGGGTTGATATTTCAATAAAAATTTAAAATTATCCTCTAAAAAATCATATATAAAGTGGGGTAACATGTCCTATGACATCCAACCTGTGATTTGGAATGGGAAATCCTCAACAGTATCTTTGGAGAAATAATGTCCCATTAAGGGGTTCAATAAGAGGTATGAGGCCCCACCAATTTGATAGTTGAAGAAGTTTGAATATAGGATTGTCAATTTTGGCCATAAGTATGCAAGGCAACATGGATGGAGGTGACCCCCTTAGAAAATTTCAAAAGGGGAAGGCCACATAAGGTCTTATATAAAGATCTAAATCCAAGGACCTCCCTCATAAGAATAGTTAGACATGTATTGAAAGAAAGTAGATAATGACCATATAAATCTTGATAAAAGAAAATAGAACATCCCTTGAATCACATAATAAATGGATTATCTACATATTAGGTGATCCTCTAACTCAATGTTGTGTATCTGGCAAAGATAGAATATGTTATTGAGAGGAGGAATATCATGATGTCATTAGTTTCAACTAGACACTAATGTAAGCCCACTTTGAAACCACCAAGGGGGATCTGAAGGGAAACATATATGCTCTTATGTGTATAAGGGTTAAAAAATAAGGCCCCCTCTTATTTGCATGAAGTGTTCCTAGAACAATTCCATATTAGAGTCAAGGCCATGAAAATATTGTTGGAAAAAAATGTGAATTACGAATAAAACACACTTCCCTAGATAGGTGATAATCTAGAACAACAGATTAAAGACTATACGACTTCTTCTCCTAACTAAGAACAAACACACATAATAGATTAGAAGCTTACCTGTAATCCAAGTGCTTCCAAATGGTTCCTTCTGTCGCTTCTGTTGCAGCTTCAAATTCTAGCGGTTTGTGAAAAATGCTTCCTGTAAGAATGACCACTAAACAACAGAATATAGCAATAATACCGATGTCTATTCAAGTTAATTTTCTAAGTCTGTAAAGCATAAAACATATACATCAACTAAGATCTTACAATATGGAAAATTAAAGCCAATACAGATGCATATAGGGAAAAGTAAGTTGTATTCTTTATTGATGATAGAAGGGGAGATTACAACCTAGTGATTGATTTGAAGTGACCATTCCAACAACATTCCTAGCCTCATCACAATATAAATCTCTCCAGCAGTTGTTACACAAATCTAAATCTCAATTGAAAATCCACCAGCATTTCTCTACTCAAGTTCTTCCCTACAAATACTCAAATTTGTGCTCAATTTATAGAGGAGTTGAAGGTTGTTTTACAATCACTGACTTTCCAATAATAGGCAAGACATGTTCCCAGTCTTGTAGATGTCAAATGGACACTTGGATTCGAAGCTTGACTCATGTGAACTCTTCTAGAAGGCATTCGGCAAGTGAGATTCCAGAACAATGAGAATTTCGCTCCTAGTGTGACCAACGCACCCATAGATGTCGAGAAGTGCTTTGCAGAGCAGCCTTGCATGGGGCTACCTGCATATGCAATGCACTTAGTCCCCTTAGAGGTAGCGTTGGTGAGCTCTCATATGATATATAATAAACTTCAAACCTTGGAAACCTTTGCTTGATGAAAGTCATGCTTGATTTTTCTTGTTCTTGTCTTAGGGCATGTAGCAACTTGAAATGATATGGGATGATAGACCCTTAGTCATTGGTCTTGGAGATGATGCCTAGTTAACCAGATCATTTGGAATGATGCCCAAATTGACCTATAACAATTTCCCCCTAAAGCACGAGGTAAAAATAATAAAAACATTTGATTGAGATGATTTACATTGTGATGGGCTATAGATGAAGTGGAGTGGTCACCTGCATCAATATTATAATACATTACATCATGATATATCCTCTTTGATCATAATTGCTGAGGGTATGCATTCCCATGTTCAACACATAAACAATCTAATAACGTGTACATAATTCAGAAAGTCGTCGACATTGGAATGTTTCCTAATGTAGACATGGCTATAGATATAGGCCTATGTTCGGATGACGATCTTTATGTAAGGTCACCGTACATATGATGTATACAACAATCCTGAAATTGCAGCTTGGATGACTGAAAATAGATCCAGGGTCTTCTTATCTCGCTCACTCGATCATTCGAGTACATGTATAGCCATGCAAATATATGATTTGTCATCGAACATGGAAAGACATCGTTTGATTACCAGCCAATGATGTGAGTTTTTAACAAATGCGAGAGAACCACCATTAATGAAAATGGCCCTCAAGGTACCACAGTACATTTCGAAAGGCGTGAATAGATGAATTGATGTCAAACACCAAACAAATTATTTTGGTCAAAGGTCTGGAAGCGAGGATCTTGTTGATGCTGTAACAAGCCTCATGTACTAGAATATGATGTTTCTAAGTGAACTTAATGGATATTGATTTGTTGTCGATAGGAAGTCACCTTATTGCGAAAGGGGAGTTACTGATTTCGGAGACAAAGGTATGACTTGATATAGCAATTATGATAGTCATGACAATGAAGGTTTACGAGTATTGCAGAAGGATGATTTTATTCACTGGATGAATTCTCTTGAACATATCGGCAACACTATGATGAGTTGGCAACATTGACCTAAAACCAAAGTGAAGGTATGATGAACCATAGGTATGAATGAACCATCAAGATGATTACCCAACCCAAACAGTCACAGACATGGAGTGAAGGAAGTGTCATGTTCAAGAGTGACTTGCCGCCATAAAGAAAATTTTCCCAAATTTTCCCCGGTCATTTGTTGACCAGTACCTCTTTATTTTTTAATAAGCTTAAGGAGGATAACATTTTCTTGATCTATAATTCAACTCTTCGGGAGAATAAAGTATCGCTATTTAATAATTTAACCAGTCTAGATATGAATGAAACTCGATTCTTGCAATGATCGACAAGCCCGTCGCTATTTTATGTTTTAATGTGCTTAACGACAGTGATAGCCCGGTCCTTTTTCATATTTAGAGAGTTTGAAAAAGAGGACGAAAGAAAAATCCATAAGTAATTTTTCATAAATTTGTCACTCAGATCCAAAAAAGTGTAAAATAATATCTGAGAGAACCTCTTTGGTCATGTTTAACCAAGGTATTCCTTTTTCGTAAATAATCTATCTCAGTTCAGAAAAAGATTAAACTTATACTGAGTAGATATCAATTCATTTACTTTTACGAGCTCGAAAAGACAAATGCTCGACAATCTTTTCACATTATTGGAGTTTGAAAAGAGCTAAAAGAAGACTCCAGGAGTTCCTTTTTCACTGTTATCGAAGCTCGAAAAAGAGATAAAAGTGTGCTTCAAATCCTTTTTCATTTTTAAAAAAGCTCAAAAAATAAGGAGAAAAAGCATGCTTTGTGGTCAAGTCATTCTTTGAATAAATCTGCACGACTAATCTGTTCATCAGTTGTATTTCCTGTTCAAAACAACATCAAATGGATTAAAAATACCTGTTTCATGATAAAAACATAATAAAACTATAGTCATAGCAATAAATTCAATTTGCAAATAATTAAATGACTATTAAAAATAGTTTCACTATTCATTTTTACCATTCCATAGTTACCGTTTGCATTTTGGAGCTCTGAACCTGATTTTTCCCCCGAACTTCAGCTGCTGATTGTGATCGTTCCTGTGGACTGTTTTCATTGCTGTTTGATCCAGGTTAGTTATATGAACCTCCTCTTTCCTTTAGTAGTCATTTAATTTCCAATTCTTGCAAATTTTTAGGGTTTTAAGGCCCCTAGGTTAAATTCTGTCCAAAATGAAGGCAACGCACCCTTGAATATCAAAACCTGCATTGCATAGCAGGTACAGTGAAGGGTACTTGCATGTGCAATGCACTATCTCTTGTTGGGGAGTGCATTGGGCGTAGTATAAGTTATTTATTTTCTCATAATGTCCAAAATTTGCCTCGTTTTTTGTAATGAATGAAATCTAATGGATCTTATGGTTGTATTTCAGGTTTCCATCGAATTATAATGACGATTACATGGAGGGAAAGAGAACATGAAGAAAAAGATATGATTGCCTTGAATGATCCGAGTACCATAAGAGCCCTAAGAGATTGTGGACTGCTTAAGTACTTCAAATTGTCCGAGATGAGGAAAAAAATAGAACTATTGGTGTTCTTAGTTCGAGCATGGGATCCGACGATAGAGGCATTTCATATTAAGAACCAAGTGGTTCCCATAATAGTTGAGGATGTGTATTTTCTCACAAGTTTGTCGAGGAGAGGTTTGCCCATTTCACTCTTAGGGTCGACCATTGGAGGAGAGATAGTGAGGGATTATGTTTTGCATTATTTCTATCTAGGTGTTGAACCTAGCAAAGATGGAAAAATAAACATCTGGGATGTCAGAGAATTGCCTTTGAGAACTATCCTTTTCACGATCGCTAAACTTACTGGCACTGTTACACTACATGTAGCGAATAGATTGTATATGCAGTATGCGCTAGACTATATGGAGCCAACAGTCTTCAACTGGTCTGAAGCTATTCTATCTCAGATAAAGGAACAACTGAATAAAGCAAATGGAGGAAGGAAGAAGAGTTTTAGATATGGTTCTATCCTTATATCCTTCGCTTTAGAACGGATTCCACTGATGCAGACACAACATGTGACACTGGATATAGCTAGTCCTAGAGATCCTCGGATGCAGAGATGGGTAGAACTCATGGGTTGGCATGCAGGCTAATCGGTTGTTGTGTTCTCTACTGCATTCTTTTCCTAGTTCCGATGACAGATCGTCGCCATCGATGAGTATGCATATGCAGGCATTGATTTTCAAGGAGATCCAGATTTAGAATTACTAGAAGATGCTCAGTGGGGTGCAATGGGTAAGAATGTTTTGACCATGTTTTTTATTTTTCTAAGGTTTATACAATGTTTTTGTATTTTATTGTTTTCCCAAGACTAAAATAAATGTTTGATGTAATGCAGATGTTGGTCGTGTTCAACCAGTAGTGGAACCCAAGTGCAAAGCATATGTGCCAACATAGAGGGTTGTCGGGAGAGCATTCCTTCAGGTTCTTGATATGGCTGAGACTCTGACTGAGCTTCAGCAGCACATAGAAGGTTTGACCTTCGGGATTCTGGATTTCTGGATCGAAGAGCTTCCTATGCGACTGCAACAACACACTATTGGGGTTCTTAACCGTTGGATGTGGTTACTTTGTAGGATAGCTAGATCTATAGCATGTTACCATGAGCACCACTAGTTTACTTGTGACATTTTACATACATTTTGAGGTATGATGACCAATGTGTCTTGGGCACAAATTTTTGTAAAAACCTATAACTATCTATCTATATGATTTCATTGTTTTCCTATTTTTATTGTGCAATCCTATTCAATGATGTGAATGTTTTTTTTACATATTTTGTAAATGTCTGTCTAAAACTTGACTAGCTAATGAATCAGTCAATGTGTTCAAATTTCTGAAAATGTGTTGATATAGAATAAAATCAAAATGTCTTTCTAAAAGTCAAACTCTTAGGAACAATCTAAGAAGTGTTGGATTTCTAACAGTATAAACACTAGTAAGTTGTAATACCACAAGTTGTGAGTCTAACCTTATGATGATGCGGTTAATACCAAATTAAATGTCATCAGAGAGAAGTTTGATCAATGCGCTATACTCAACGATATTGTTCATCGATCTACCAATACAAATCCCTTGAAAACTCACTGAGTCATCGTTTAGAGCGAAAAATGGCCCACGTTGCAGAGGATAGATTATGGATACTATGAATAGCACCATTAGCATATCCAACAAATGGTTCCAAATATTTAGAAATATGTGACGAAATTTAAAGTGGATTACTAACATCAAGAAAACTCTAAAAACAAATTAAGATAGTGGATGCAAATCAAAAACATATATATACAATATAATACAAAAAATTACTACGCTCATGATTAAGCATAGTAACATTTCAAATAGAACCCATTTCTAGGTTGTGCCAATGGAATTCCATCGTAATAAACCAACTCATAGGCACCCTTAGCAAGAAATATTTTGAAAATATAGGGGCCATGCCATAATGGCTCAAATTTTCCTATTCCTATTACATCAACTTCTTGATCGTAAGGAAGGACCAAGTCGCCCTTTGAGAAAATGTGAGGTTGGACATTTTTGTCGTATTGCACCTTTATACGTCTCTTGTGCACTTCGTTGGCCAATTTTGCTTCATGACACATTTCATCAAGATGGATGGGTTAAGGAGATGTGCTTCTTCTTCTGATGTGTCAGGTAACAAGTCTATTGCGAGTTTTAACGATGATATTTTGCATGGGATTGGTAAGATAGCTTCCAGACCATACACCAATTGAAAAGGAGTAAATCTAGTCTCATGTCTCACCGATGTTTGATATGCCCACAAGGCGGAGTATAGGATCATATGCCAATTCCTTTTATAAACTCCTATCATTCATTGAAGCATTCGTTTAAAATTTTGTTGATAGCCTCAACTTGTCCATTTGATTGTGGATAATAAGGAGTAGAATTATCATTTGACAATATTAACTTGGAATTCAATTCATACATCATGTGGTTGCGAAAATGCTTCCCATGATCTGTAATTATAGCCTGTGGGACCCCAAATTGTGCAATAACATGATTAAAGAAAAACAATGCAGCTGTCTGTCCTGTGTTGTTGAATGTAGGCATCACTTCTGTCCATTTGGTAAAATAGTCGACTGCAACAATGATATAACCATGCCCCCCGGACGAACGAGGGTTACTGGTCATGAAGTCAATACCCCTTTTCGTAAATGGTCCCACAGAGAAAACATGATGCATTGGCACTGGTAGTTTACGGATCTTACGATAAAAAATATGGCACACATGAAAAATTTTGACTGCGAGGATGCAATCTCGAAAAATAGTAGGCCAAAAGTAACCGGCGCAGAGTATCTTCTACGCGGTAGCATATCCAGATAAATTTCCACCACAAGCCCCACCATGACAATCATTTAACACTTTTTCAACCTCCTCATGAGTGAGGCACCTACTTAAAATGGTATCGACACCACAACGATAAAGTGTATCGTCGACGATCAAATAATCTTTGGCTTAGTATCGAAGATGTCGTTGTTCAGAGCGAGAGGTATTAGGTCAAAAATTTTGGGTTTGGAGATAAATGGTGAAATCCCCATACCAAGGATCAGATGATCCGATTAGAAAAAAAGACTAGTCAGGAATTGATGGTTCCGACGTAGTTGCAGTACTATTAGAGGGAAGGTCACAGAGAAGCTCAACCAAAACTAAAGACTTTTTTGACTTGGATTTGATAAATTCCTCATCAAATTCCTGCAAAATGACAATCCATTTTTAATATTCCCCCCCAACAATTGACGTGATAAGATATAATTCATGGGGTTGCAATCCGAAACTATTATTGTTTTTCGAAGCATGATATAATGGCGAAATATTTGGACAGCTTGAACAGTTGCCAAGGAAATATTTTCTACGTATGAGTACTTAACTTCCGTATCATTGATATTATGACTCGAATAATAGATCGGATGTTCAATTCCATCTTCTACTTGGACCAATACCATAGCAATGGTCGTTTTAGCCGCAGCAATATATAGGAAATAATTATTTTTATAATTATGAGGATACATTAATGACGCTCCGACAAGAGTGTCCTTGACAACATCAAAAGAAGCTTGTGCAACTTGGTCCCAATGGAAGGGAACCCCCTTTTTCAATAGTTGAGTAAATCCTTTAGCCATTTCGGCATAGTTTGGAATGAACCTTCTTAGGAAGTTAGCCTTTCTTTGAAGTTTATGTATCTGAAGTAAGTTTGATGGAGCAAGCAAATAAAGAATGGCCTGAACCTTCAAAGGATCGATTCAAATTCCTTCTTTTGAGACTACGAATACAAGAAAATGACCAGAACCAACACAAAACACACATTTATGTGGATTGAGGCATATTTTGTAGTGTCGGCAGCATAAGAAAATTTCTCTCAAATGCATCGGGTGATCAATCCGATTTCTTGAATGTGCTGGTAAATCATCTAGATATGGTTGAACAATGTGCTTGACGTCATTGAAAGCATAATCCATTGCTCTCTGAAAAGTTCCCCAGTGTTCTTTAAACCAAATGAGAGTTTCCTATATGCGAATGTGCCCCAAGGACAGATGAATGCTAACTTATGTTGATCATCTGGGTGAATATTGATTTGATTGTAGTCGAAAAATCCATCCATGAACGAAAATATTACACATCCAGCACAATCGTTAATAATATAGACGATAAAGGGATTAGGATAGTTGTCTTTTGGACAAGCATGATTAACATCCCAATAATCGAGGCACACTCTAATGGTTCCTTTCTTTTTCATGACATGAACGATGTTGGAAACCCAGTCAATTAGCAGAACAAGGTAAATGAAACCAGCACACAAAAGTTTTTCAACTTCTGCTTTGATGGCAGTGGCTTTCTTTGGATGAAAAGGACGAAGCCATTGACGCACTGGTTTGACATCAGGATACATATTAATAGTGTGTTCAACTATACTAGTATCTTGTTAGAAAATTAAATATTACAAAGCAATGCAACACATAAAATATGCGGAAAATACAAGCACATAAAACACATAAAAATAGAGAGACACAGATATACGTGGTTCACCCAGTTTGGGCTACGTCCACCTCAAACAACCAGTCCTTCCTTTCTATTATCCAGCAAAAATGAAGAGACAAAACCTACAGCAGATCCACTATAATATCCTCTGTTCTCTCTTACAGTCTCCCTATCTGTTTCTCACTCTGAGAATACACATACATAATACACAGCCGCAATACAATACCCTCATATATACAAGGGGGTTTCCTTCTAGGGCAAAAATCCCTAAACTAAACATAACTTCTACCGTTAGATCATCTGCCTATGAACGACCCAGATTGACTAGAAATTACTATACTTTTACAAGGAAATTTTACATCTATTTTTAGCTTCGGGGGCACTGCCCCCGAAACCCTCACCAGGGGGGGCTCCGAAAAGCGCTGCCGCCCCCCCCATGGACCCCCCATGGCAGCGATTAATTACAGGCAGAGTTGCCTCCCCTTTTAAGGTACAAGGGTCCAATGCTGTGATACAAAGTAAATAAGATAATCAGGCTCCACACCCAACAATCTCCCACTTGGAGACTGATTGTAGCAACTCCACTGCTGCTTCATTTGCTGGACAATGACTCCTCTTTGGACATGGTTTTTCCTCATCTTCATTGTCATCCTTGAAGACCAATTGAAACAAAGCACATTCTCAGTTTCTCCCTAGTTACAACTTTTGTTAGCATATCTGCAGGATTCTGGCTAGTGTGTATCTTTTCCAGCTTCAACTCTCCATCTTCCAATACTGATCGTATGAAATGGTACTTGAGATGTATGTGTTTATTCCTGGAATGAAATGTTGAGTTCTTTGCAAGATGAATGGCACTTTGGCTATCACTGTATAACGTGCCCATATCATGCTTCTTACCCAATTCATCCATAAACCTTTGTAACCAAATTATTTCTTTACTAGCCTCTATAGCAGCAACATACTCTTCTTCTATTGTTGAAAGTGCAACAACACATTGGATTTTTGAAACCCAACTTACAGCTATTCCACCTATAGTAAATACATATCTTGTAGTGCTCCTCCTGTTATCTCTATCACCCGCCATATCTGCATCAACATATCTCTGTAGAGCAATGTTTGAACCACCAAAGCACAATGCTTGATTTGTGGTACCTCTCAAATATCTGAGAATCCATTTTACTGCCATCCAATGTTCTTTTCCTGGATTATTCATGTACCTGCTTACAACTCCCACTTCATGTGCAATATCAGGCCTTGTGCATACCATTGCATACATTAAGCTTCCAACTACTGATGCAAATGGAAATTTAGACATATAATCCATGTCTTCTTGGCTCTTTGGGCACATCTCCTTACTAAGTTTAAAATGGCTAGAAAAAGGTGTACTAACTGGTTTTTCATTCTTCATATTAAATCTTTTCAACACCTTTTCTATCTACTCATTCTGAGACAGTGTTAATTTGTGATTTTTCCTGTCTCTAGCTATCCTCATACCAAGGATTTGTTTTGCAGCTCCCAAATCCTTCATTGCAAATGAATTTGCCAATTTTCTTTTGAGCACATTTATTTCCTGCATGTTAGACCCTGCAACAAGCATGTCATCTACATAAAATAACAATATAATATAGCTGCCATCATTTTTCCTTTTAAGATAAACACAATGATCAGAGTGACATCTAGTATAACCTTTTTCAGACATAAACTTGTCAAATTTTAGATACCACTGCGTTGGAGCCTGTTTTGATCCATACAAGCTATTCTTTAGCCTGCACACTAATTTTTCTTTCCCTTTGACCTCATATCCTTCTGGTTGCTCCATATAGATCTCTTCCTCCATATCTCCATGGAGAAATGTTGTCTTTACATCTAATCGTTCAAGATGTAAATCTTCCACTACTACAAGACTTAAAATAGTTCTAATTGAAGTCATATTAACAACAAGAGAAAATATTTCATCAAAATAAATACCTTTCTTTTGTGAAAACTCCTTCACCACAGGTCCAGCTTTGTACCTTTGTTTTCCTCCATCTTCTTCCTTTAGCCTGTAAACTCATTTATTTTGCAATGTAGTTTTACTTGCAGGCAACTTGACTAAATCCCAAGTCTGGTTATGCATTAAGGAGTCCATCTCTTCTTCCATGGCTAGCTCCCACTTCTTCCTACTTTCAACCTGCATTGCTTCTTCATAACATTCAGGTTCACCAGAATCAGTCAACGATAAATAATATAATGAAGGAGAGTATCGTTCAGGGGGTCTACTTATCCTGGTAGATCTTCTAACACCACTTTCAAGTGTTTGAGGTGCCTATTGCTGTTGTGGTAGCTGTTGCTGCTGTGGTTGTTGATTATTATTTTCAAGCACCTTTACTTTTTCAGTTATCTCATCAAGAACCATGTATTCCTTTCTTTCTTTTTTCTGTTTCTTTTCTTGCAACTGATTCTTATACAAGACCTTTTCATTGAATATTACATCTCTGCTCCTAATTATTTTGTGATTTTCATAATCATATAAGCGATAACCAAAATCATTAACATCATATCCAATAAAGGTACATTTCTTTGATTTTGCCTCAAGCTTTGTTCTATTTTCTTTATTAATATGGACAAAGGCCTCACAACCAAAAGGCTTTAAAAACTATCCATTTTTCCTCTGGAATACCACCATCCAAGGAACTTGAAGGCCCTCTATTTATTAGATAAACAACAATATCTACAGCATTTGCCCAAAATTGTAAAGACAATCCCGCATGCAATCTCATGCACCTTGCACGCTCCATGATTGTTCTATTCATCCTTTCTGACACACCATTTTCTTGTGGTGTTCTTGGAACTGTCTTCTCTCTACGAATTATATGCTCTGAACAATACCTATCAAACTCTTTGCTGCAATATTCACCTCCATTGTCTGATTTAAGACACTTCAACTTCATTCTTGTCTCAATCTCAACCAAAGCTTTCCATTTCTTGAAAGTATCAAATACATCAGATTTATTCTGAATACAATAAATCCATGTTTTCCTAGTTGCATCATCAATAAAAGTAACATAATAACGAGAGCCACCGAGAGATGATACCTGATCAGGTCCCCATACATCTGTATGCACAAGCTCTAATTTTTCTCTTTTCTTTTCTTTCCCAACTCTAAGAAATCTGACTCTCTTTTGTTTCCCATAAATGCAATTTTCACAGAAATCCAAATCAACATTCTTCAAACCTGGCAACAAATTTCTTGAGTGAAGAATCTTCATTCCCTTCTCACTCATGTGTCCAAGCCTATAATGCCATAATCCTACATCTGCTCCTTTGGAAGTTAAAACATTAACAGAGTTAGAAATACCATTGCATAAATAAAATGTACCAACCTTTTCACCTTTTGCTATTACCAGCGCTCCTTTGGTGACCTTCCAAGTTTTATCTGTTAAAGTTGTCACACAACCTTCACTGCCTAACTGCCTTGATGAAATCATATTTTTCTTAAGATCTGGAACATGTCTTACCTCCTTTAGTAGCCATTGGTTTCCATTCTATTTTTTTACAAGAACTTTACCCATTTCAACAATTTTACAGGATTTATCATCACCCAAACGAACTTGTCCAAAATATCCTTGAACATAGTCATGAAAATATTTCTTATCAGGTGTGGCATGGAATGAAGTCCCTGAATCTACAACCCAAGAATTAGTAACATTTTCGAAAGAAAGAATCAAAGCATCTTGTAACACATCACCTGTCACATTTGCTTCATGATTTTTTTCTTGTTGTGCATCTCCTTCTTTTCCCTTCTAGGATCTACAATATTTCTTTAGGTGTCCTCTCTTTTCGCATTTCCAGCACACTATCCCCGATCTGGACTTGGATCTTCCTTTCCTTGATTTACTGCGATAACCCGAGCTCTTTCCTCTTTCCATTCTTCTTCCCCTAGACTCTGCACTCAAAGCATTACCCGATGTCTCACTAGAGCTTTTCCGTCGCATTTCCTCACTAAGGATAGCACCGAAAACATCATCAAACTTTAAAGTACTAGATCCAGAGACAAAGTTACTAATGGCCATAACTAAACCATTCTAGATTTCTGGCAATGAGCACAGAAATAAAAGAGCCCTAACTTCATCATCAAAGTTTACCCTTACAGAACTTAACTGACTGGTAACTGTATTAAAATCATTTAAATGGTCTGCAACAGATCCACCTTCCAACATCTTCATATTAAATAATCGTTTCATAAGAAATACCTTGTTTGAGGCCGAGGGTTTTTCATATAGTTTCGCCAACGTCTGCATCAAACCCTCTATTGTTGTTTCCTTCGAAATATTGAAGGCGACTGACGCCGCAAGGCACAACCGTACTGTTTCGAGTGCCTTTCTATCGAGAATGTTCCATTCTGCGTCTGTCATGGCCGCTAGTTTCTTTGTTTTTCTGCTCAATGGTAGGTACAGATCTTTCTGATACAGATAATCTTCCATCTGCATCTTCCACAACGAGAAGTTTTGGCCGTTAAATTTCTAGACCCTAAATTTACCATCTTCTGCCATTGCTCCCACTCGAACTAAGAACCCTTCTTTCCTGCGATTTTATTAGCCAAATAGGCCTTCGACTCTGATACTAGTTGTTAGAAAATTAAATATTACAGAGCAATGCAACACATAAAATATGTAGAAAATACAAGCACACAAAACACATAAAACTAGAGAGACACAGATATACGTGGTTCACCCAGTTTGGGCTATTTCCACCTCGAACAGCTAGTCCTTCCTTTCTATTATCTAGCAAAAATGAAGAGACACAACCTACAACAAATCTGTTGTAATATCCTCTGTTCTTTCTCACATTCTCCCTATCTGCTTCTCGCTCTAAGAATACACATACATAATACACAGTCGCAATACAATACCCTCATATATACAAGGGGGTTGCCTTCTAGGGAAAAAAACCCTAAACTAAACATAACTTCTACCATCAGATCATCCGCCTATGAACGGCCTAGATTGACTAGAAATTACTATACTTTTACAAGGAAATTTTAAATTTGTTTTTAGCTTAGGGGGCACTGCCCCCGAAACCCCCGCCAGGAGGGGGCTCCGAAAAGCACTGCCACCCCCCCCTGGACCCCCCATGGCAGCGATTAATTACGAGTAGTGTTGCCACCCCTTTTAAGGTACAGGGGTCCAATGCTGTGATACAAAGTAAATAAGATAATCAGGCTCCACACCCAACATATCTATGCCTAGCATTTCCTTGTAAGACCAAGAAAATACATCACGAAATTCACGAAATAGAGAGCAATATGATTCAAGTTATGATGGATAACAAGATACACCAACATGAATATTCTCTACAATTCCAGGTTTGGTTGAAATATCGATAGAAATGGTTTCTTCAATATTTGACAGATTTTGCTTGGAATCGATTTCATTAATAGGAAAAGAATTCGAAAATAAAATTTTGATGGATGGGTGGTATAGTTCACCAAGATTATTTTCTTCATAATCAGGAAGATGGGAACGATGATGATAATCTTGCCATGGTTCTCCTTTTGACATCATGACTTCCAAAATATTCTCATCTGTCAAGAACATTGAGGAGAACAGATCAGACGGAGTACCAAAATCTAAGGAATGATCAACCCAAACACTTGACGACGCTAATTTCAGATTTTCCGCCCAAGCCAGATAGATTGATTGCTATGCCAGCTCAATAGGGTTGGGTAGCAGAAACTCATCCAACGTAGAAATATCATAATCACCCATACTCTTGCTTAAGCCAAATAGAGTGGAAGAGATCATGTAGCAGGTCTCTATACTTGCAATTTCTGCCGACGTCGCAGGCGGAGGTAATGAAAAGGTTCCCATAAGAGTGGAATCCTTTAAGATTCCTACACCAATGTTATGAATTTCTAGTTGGGGTATGTGAACAAACGAAACGCTTCCAGTTACCTATGAAGGAGAGGCAAAGAAGGATAGTTGATTAATGGCTGTAATTGTACCTTTATGTGGAAAGGCAATCATTCTAAAATATGTAGAAACAATAGTAGTCATTCCATATACCCATGGCCTTCCGAGTAAAATATTACAGTCAAGGGATCCTTCAACAACCTCAACATCAACATTCACTATTTTTCCCCCTAGTTCAACATGCATTTTATTAATAATACCACAAGGTTTATATGTACATCCATCAAATGCATTCAACGTTGTTGATGATTGTGATAAGCACAACGAGCCAAGTGACTTCCAAAAATTTAGAGACATAATGCATGTAGATTATCCCTCATCAATAATAGTGCGATGAACAATAGTGTGATTGAGAACATTTACTTGTATGGAGAATGCCAATTCTGCTGGTAGTTGTGGCACATAGCCCGTATGATTAAAGATGACAAGATTAGAATCCGTCTGATCAATTCCACTAATAGCCGAAAATAAAGCTTGTTTTTGGGAGGGACAATTTTGTAATACCTCAAGAGCAGACATAGTTGAAGGGGATTGAGCCAAATCTTCAAATATATTATAATTTTGTGTAGCTCTTGCTCGAGGATTATATGTCGATTTATGAATTACTCCCTTTGGTGGCTTGATTGTCAATTCAGGAATAACAGTAGGTGGTATTGATTCCGTAGATGGATTCGTTGTCGAGTTAGTAGGTTGATCAGTGGCCTGAATACCATAATATTTATTATGCGTTGACACCAAAATATCTGTTGAAGGTTTTGTGATGGATAACATTAACACTTGGGAACTAGGAGCTGGATTTGTAGCAACCAAATTAATGTCTGGATTTGAATATGGGTCTGTCAACATAGCTGACGCATGGGAAGTCTTGATGATTTTTGAGAGGAAAATCCCTAACAAAGTGTTCCTTATCACATATTATGCATGGATAAAAAAGTTTTCGAGGTCCAAATGGTTGATCATATGATCTTTCCTGCGGGTTAGAAGTTTTATTTTTCTTAGATTTCCCCTTTTTCTTACTTCCTGGTTGCTTGGCACCTTTTCCTTTGTCAAATGACACGGCATTAATTTTTGAATTAGGAGTAGGATCAGATGCAATAGTGTGATGTGTGCTTGTAGTGCCTATCAAACCGTCTTCGGCATGAGAGTCCTTTAATTGAGGAGGAATATTGAAATTATATCTCGATGCGTTAAGAATATTTTCATAGAGTGTGCCAGAATAAGTATATATCAAGTATAAATATTGGGCACGAGCGATAACTTGCTCTTCTATGATGATGCCACCTTTAGCCACATCCTCTATTATAGATGGTAATAGGGACTTAATGAACCATTCAGAAAGTAGCTGATCTAGAACAAATGTCTTAACCATTCGTCGACGACGACGCCACTCATGAATACGATCAGAAATGTGAGTAGAATTAGTCTATTTGAAATTGGTCAAGAGTTCCGTTCCAGTTTCATATTTGATAGGTAACTGGAAATGAGTCAAAATATAGTAGCTAGGGCTGTGAAATTATCAAAAGAAGCTCTAGGTAATTCAATGTACCATTTTTCAGCTGGACCTGTGAGTGTACGTTGGAAAAGACGTAGTGGAACATAATCATCATTTAGGGAGTTCGATGAACACCTTAAATGATAAGTCATAACATGAGTCGACGGATCTTCTCCAGGATTTCCATTGAACTTAGGAATATTTGAGGGTAATTTGTGAGGTATCACTGGCCACCAAGGAGCATAATTAATTAGATCATTAGTTAGCCGATTTAAATCTGGTAACTCTAAAGTTGAAACAAAGGGCAACTGTCGATTAAGGTCAGGTTGAGCATAGTTAGGTTAAGATGGAATTTCTTGAGCAACATGCCTTTGAGCACCAGCATAAGGAATTTGCTGCTGGTAACCCAGATAGGGGTTGTTTTGCATAGCAAACGCTTGAGGATTTTGTTGACCAAAACCTGGATATGATACTTGTTGAAAATAAGTTTGAGGCATTTGCGCTTGAGGTTTCCAAGGGGTATGTCCACCAATGTGATAACCCAAATTAAAATTATTTGTATTCGGTTGATATGTATAATCAGGTTGCAGTTGTGACAACCTATAAAATGGTAGACCATCTTGTGAATAAATGATTCTGGATACAGGTTGTTGTAAATTAACCAAAGGATTTGGAGTCTGTGGACCCAACATCTGATGGTATTGAGTTGAAGGACCCACTTGATAAGGTTGATGTACAATATTTTGATTCTATGACAGGGGTAAAGATGTATTAACAAGTGGTAATGAGATGGGTGTAACAGGTTGAATTGGTTGATATGACTGTACAATCATTTGTGGTTGGATAGGTAGAGTGGGCTGCCATTGACAAACTTTCATTTCAACATTATATTGACCAAAAAGTGATGTATTACTGTCATATTGGGTGACCAAAGGTTGCCCCCCTGCATGGGGAGGATAATAAGATGGAAAATATCATTCTTCGAATGCTGGGAGTCCAGTTGATATGGTACTTGAAGGAATTGACCCAGAAGGACCGACTTGATATTTCCCTGATGATGTGTATAATGAATCAAGTCATTCAGTACTTACAATAGGATTATCAGTTAAAATACCGGATGATGACATTGGTAAAGTCCATGGATTTGAATATGCACCAGAGAAAATTTCAGATAATGATTTGGAACCTAATGGGACCATATGGCCACCATGCAAATATGACTCTGGTGAAGTTGTAAACATCGACGGGGTAGCTAAGGTGGGAGCTGACATAATTGGAACAGATGGCCCAACTGAAGATGTTGGTTTAGTCATGGTTACTTGACCAAATGTATACCCTTTTGAATCGACGAGAGTTTGAAAAGGAACATGATCAACAAAAGAAGAGGGTGTTGATTGAGAAAAAGACTCGTACAGGTAAAGGTCCTCCCCAAAATGGGTTGGAGTTAAAGGTGTATCGTCTTGTGGGATTTATTCAATCACAGTTAAACTAGGTGGAAGTATTTCACCATCAGGCCTAAAGAATATTTCAGGCGGTTGATTTTGTGATATAGGAGTTTCAATGGCTACAGAAATTTGTGGGATGACCAAAGTAGGAACAACTTCTAGTTGTACGACTTCAGGATTTAGATTTTCTAGCAAAGAAGAGAGAGGATCTGGATGAATTCTGGTTGAACAACGTCGGGTCCAAGAGGTATAGTCTCACTGATTGGATGAATTGTGACCATGGGTAGCTGTGAAGACTTCGTTTTGACAACAGTAGATGAACCAAGATGTGTAGAAACAACTTGAGCTAACAATGGTTTATGGGAAAATTATATTTCACCAGAGGTACGAATTGTAATTGATTTGGCAGATCGTGATTGCCTTCGCCTACTAGAAGTAACTTCTAGTGGTAAAGGTGGTTTTGACGCTAGTCTAGGCGAACGACAGGGAAAAGGATTTTGTTCTTCCACGATTACTAATTTATTTTAACCAAAAACAAATAAACAAAATAAAAGGGTAATACTAAGAAAAAGGGTTTATCAAGAAACTGTGAACTGGAGAATACCTCCTGGTGAACCAAGAAGTACGGGCAGGAAATCTCCCCGAATACTGTGTTCAGTGTACCACAATTTACAAGGTGGCCGACTCAGTTCACTATGGATGGATAGCACCTAAAAGTTGTCCTCCCAAATATACCCGAAGGTACGTGGAGGCGCAAGTCTATATTAGCATTGTCTGATGCGAAACCACACAGTGAGAGCACCCCTTTATACTTATCATATTGTAACACCGCCCGATATACCCAAAAGCACATGGACGAGCTACGATATACTTACGTATGTGGAGTGAGGTATCACACTTGGAATGTATCGTAGACAAGTTAATGACAACTGCTATGTTTTATGACGTCAGAACACGTCTCTAGCCTAGACCTTCTAAATCTTATCGTTATGGTTCCAATGCCTTGTTAGGTAAATTGAGATAAATTTTATGTTGATCTTGCTTAAAAATTTGCCTTTCAAAGCTTCACCACGATGATGTATTGAAAAATCCTAAAATGCAACTAAGAATGATAAGAAATATTTCACTTTTAGTTTCTTCAATGAAAATCCTAGCTACTAAGGGGACAGAGCAAACAAATCAATGAGCACAAACTAAATGCAAATTTCCTAATTGTTCCTTTTGCAAAACACACAAAATCCTACATGAAAATGCAAATTTTTCTTTTCAGTTCCTTTAATGTTATGAATGTAGAAAAGAAACTAAGTGCACTAAATAAACAAAATCAAATGCTTTTTACTTTCAAGAAATGAGGAATAGAAACAACAATTTATCTTTTGAAGAAAAAATGACGAATTTAACAACAATTTCTCCTATTAGGAAATGAAGAATTTACGACAATTTCCTATTTCGAAATTAGATGAGCTCAATGCGATAGTAAAAATACTTTGAAATAAACTTGATAATGATAAAGAAAAATTCTTTAAACAAACATTGAACAAATTTTCTTTCAAAGGAGGAAGAAATATATAGATTCACTGGTCAATATGAGGTTCAAATTTTTCAAAACACAACAGAAAACAAATTGAGTCAATTTGCAAAGACAAATTGAAGGGAATCTGGATGGTTTTAGGAGTCAACGCAGTCTTTGAGGGGAGACAGTGCTCTGCAATGCATGACTGAAAGGGAGACAATGCTCTAAAAAGCACTGTGTCCCATCTAAGAGTGCATTGGGCACGGTGTATAAGGAAAAACACCACTGTTTAACACACTTGTTTTGCAAATTAATATTTCAAAAATTTTGATCTTTGTGAATAACAACTACTAGGTGGATAAAAAAATAAAATCAAAGGCTAAAACACCTAGAACTAAGAGAAATTCTCCCCAGCAGAGTCGCCTATTTGTTGGACAGAATTGTGAATTATAGATAAAACACGCTTCCCTACATGGGTGATAATCTAGAACAAGAAATTAAAGACTATACGACTTCTTCTCCTAACTAAGAACAAACACACAGAATATATTAGAAGCTTAATTGTAATCCAAGCGCTTCCAAATGGTTCCTTCTGTCTCTTTTGTTGCAACTTCATATTCCAACAGTTTGTGAAAAATGATTCCTGCAAGAATGAACACTAAACAACAGAAGATATAAATAATATAGATGTCTATTCAAGATAATTTTCTAAATCAATAAATCATAAACCATATACATCAACTAAGATCTTACAATATGGAAAATCAAATCCAATAAAGATGCACATAGGGAAAAGTAAGATGTATTATTTATTGATGATAGAAGGAGAGGTTACAACCTAGTGACTGATTTAATGTGACCATTCCAGCAACATTCCTAGCCTCATCACAATATAAATCTCTCCAGCATTTGTTACACAAATCTAACTCTCAATTGAAAATCCACCAGCATTTCTCTACTCAAATTATTCCTTATCAAACACTCAGATATGTGCTCAATTTATAGAGGAGCTGAAGGTTGTTTTACAATCAATGACTTTCCAATAATAGGGAAGACATGTTCCCAATCCTGTAGATGTCAAATGGACACCTGGATTCGAAGCTTGACACATGTGAACTCTTTTAGAAGGCATTGGCCAAGTGGAGATTCCAGAACAATAAGAATTTCGCTCCCAATGTGACCAATGCACCCATAGATGTCGGGAAGTTCTTTGCAGAGCAGCCTTGCATGGGGCTACCTGCATATGCAATGCACTTAATCCCCTTAGAGGCAGCGTTAGTGAGCTCTCATATGCTATATAATAAACTTTAAACCTTGGAAACCTTTGCTTGATGAAAGTCATGCTTGATTTGTCTTGTTCTTGTCTTAGGGCATGTAGCAACTTGAAATGATAGGGGATGATGGACCCTTAAGCATTGGTCCTAGAGATGATGCCCAATTAACCAGGTCATTGGGAATGATGCCCAAATCGACCTATAACAAAGATGAAGTCCAAGTACTAAATTTATTGTTTATAAATAACCTCTTTAACAACTTGACACAAACATATAATGATGTCATTTACATTGTCACTTGAATTGTGTTACAACTTTAATCGCTCCCCCACAAAAAGGTGTCATGCTCACTTTTGATGATGCATAAACCCTAATGGAGAACAATCTCGTGATGTAAAAGAAATTTAAACATGAATTAACTTTAATAGTGCCCTACATTCACCCCTTGGCTCACCACTCATGGAAAATGTGAGGCTATTTCAAGCATTGATGTGGATAATATCATTTTATTTTCTCTTATGTATAGTATTCTACATTGACACAATTGTGTTTTTTTAGAAAAAAAAATATTTGTATCAATAGTTAGATCCTTTTTCATTAGGGTTGAAGAGGTTGCATCATTATGAGTGATCTATTCATCGCCAACTCCTTAAGTGGGAGAGCACTACAAGCTCCATGTCAACATGAAGTGTAGATATTATGAGCAATTCTTATTGGGGTTTTTCAAATTATCCAGTTGTTCTATATTTGGTATACATGTTAATAAGTGTATTACCCACAAACACACACACTCGAGATCAATACCTAGTTCTCTAAAATAAAATGATACCAATATTCTTAGTTAGAGGTGAAGGATTCTCCTAAGAGGTTATTTTGTTGGTTTGATGTGTTGTTTTTTTCCTTGGATACTAAGTTTTTAAGGGCTTCAAGGGTTAAGAGTTAAGGGCCAAGGGCTTGGGGGGAAAGGGATTTAGGGGTTAAGGGCTTAATAATTAAGCTATTTATGGATTCATGGATTCTAGTTTAGGAGTTAATGGCTTAAGGTTTAATGCATCAAGGGGTTGATGGCTTATGAGTTATGAGTGCAGGGTTAAGATATTATGGGTTCAAGGTTAAGGGATAGGGAATTTAGTGGTTATGGGTTAATGGCTTATTGGTTGTGATAATGGGGCCCCTGATCGCCTTATCACCACTATTGGGGGTTACCCTTTCAATTTCTCTTGTTACCTTCCCTCCAAGCCCCCTATCCCCTATGACATTAGGTCTTAATCCCCCTTCTCATTTTCTAGTGCGTGGATTATAGATCTTATTAAACCATGCTTGGATATCCCACTTCTACCCATCCATGCTACATGTGTGTCCCCTAGTTTTGTTCAATACACCATAAAATAATCCTCCCACCTTTTCAGTCATATCATTCAACTTATCCTAACATTATGGGTGAAATTGGTGTTTATGGTGTAAAGTGAACAGAGAAAAAAATTACTTTTTTTTCTTTTTTCTTTTGAGAAGATGTAGAAATTGATTTTCATGATTGGAATGTGCATGCATCAATCTACATTAGCTTGTTTTTCGAGCTTCGACATGAATAGTCATTTGGTCATACTCCATCCTATTGATGGAATCTAGTATCACAAATGTATCGATGGGTAGTTTGAGAGATTCTTTTGAAAGCTTATGTGTTGTGGTATTTAGCTCATTAAGAATGTGTTTGATAGATAGCTAGTCCAAAGAGTTGGGGGGATCTATGATATCCTGTAGGATGGGATGTAGGTAGATTTTTTTTATCATGAATTATTGACCCAATTGATTATGATTTTTGAATCCCCCATGATCTATAGGGATTTGACTCTTTTGATGGATGCAATTTCCAGAAGTGTACAAAGAGAAATGGAATCAACTCAGTTGTTGGAGCCTTAACTTTGGGTATATCTTACTTTCTCGCTATAATACTGGGAGAGGAAGAGTACCACACCCACTTTGCATATAGCTGGGATAACTTGTGCAACACCGTCAAAGAAGTCACAAGGGAATCCAAGAGGGACTGGAGGAATTACCAGGATCCATTATTTTTGTGGTTTAGGATGAATCTTGTCTTCCAAAAAGTGTTTTTTATCAATTCAATTATGATATTTGTTAGAATTTCTCATGAAAAAAATGTGTTGTTGCTCCAATCCCACCAGAAATTGCTGATTAGAATGCATGGGAAACCTTTATAATAATATTCCATGATATTGAGTAACTAAGATTTGAAATTTTCTTCCAAGTTTAGATAGGAACACAAGCCTATCATGTTCAATTTTGCAAGGGTGGTGGTTATCATGACTTGCACTGTGTTGGGACAAGAGATAAATAAGTGTGAAGAAATATCATCATATGACACTCCTAAAGGATAGTTTTTGGGTTGATTCATAAACTATCATGGATATTTCTCATGAAAAAAATGTGTTGTTGTTCCAATCCCACTAGATATTGATGATTATAATGCATGGGAAACCTTTTTAATAATCTTCCATGATGTTTTGTAACTAGGTTTTGAAATTTTCTTCCAAGATTAGATAGGACCACGAGCCTATCATGTTCAATTTTGCAAGGGTGGTGGTGATGACCTACACTGTGTTGGGACAAGAGGTAAATAAGTGTGAATAAATATCATCACATGACTTACATAAAGGATAGATTTTGGGGTGATTCGTAAACTATCATGAATATTTCTCGTGAAAAAAAATGTTTTTCCATTCCAATCACACCAGATATTGCTGATTAGAATGCACGGGAAACCTTTTTAATAATCTTCGATGATGTTGTGTAACTAAGTTTTGAAATTTTCTTCCAAGATTAGATAGGACCACAAGCCTATCATGTTCAATTTTTCAAGGGTGTTGGTGATGACCTACACTGTGTCGAAACAAGATATAAATAAGTGTGAAGAAATATCATCATATGACCTGCATAAAGGATAGGTGTTGGGGTGATTCATAAACTATCATTGATATTTATCATGAACAAAATGTGTTGTTGTTCCAATCCCACCATATATTGCTAATTAGAATGCATGGGAAACCTTTATAATAATCTTCCATGATGTTGTGTAACTAAGTTTTGAAATTTTATTCCAAGCTTAGATATCACCACGAGCCTATCAGGTTCAAATTTTCAAGGGTGGTGGTGATGACCTGCACTGTGTTGGGACAAGAGATAAATAAGTGTGAAGAAATATCACCATATGAATTGCATAAAGGATAGATGTTTGGGTGATTCATAAACTATCATGTATATTTCCTATGAAGAAAATGTGTTGTCATTCCAATCTCACCAGATATTGTTGATTAGAATGCATGGGAAACCATTATAATAACATTCCATGATGTTGTGTAACTAATTTTTAAAATTTTCTTCCAAGCTTAGATAGGACCATGACTAGCCTATCATGTTCAAATTTTCAAGGGTGGTGGTGATGACCTGCACTGTTTTGGGACAAGAGATAAATATGCGTGAAGAAATATCATCATATGACATGCATAAAGGATATATGGTGGGGTGATTCGTAAACTATCATGGATATTTCTCGTGAAAAAAATGTATTATTTTTCCAATCCCACTAGATATTGTTGATTAGAATGCATGAGAAACCTTTATAATAATCTTCCATCTTGTTGTGTAACTAAGTTTTGAATTTTTCTTCCAATCTTAGATAGGACCACGAGCCTATCATGTTCAATTTTGCAAGGGTTATGGTGATGACCTGCACTATGTTGGGACAACTAGAGATAAATAAGTGTGAATAAATATCATCATATGACTTGCATAAAGGATATGTGTTGGGGTGATTCATAAACTATCATGGATATTCCACTAGATGGTTCATCATAACAAAATCAGATAAAATTATATTTAAAAATGACTGAATAAGAGTTTGTTACATGAAGTGTCAGTGATTTTTGGGTGTGCTGAGGAGGGAGTGACGTCAAGGTATTGTTGAGCCCTAAAGATGTCCTTTCCTTTCACCAAATTTCACTTCATTCCATTTTTCCTTTAGCAGCTATAGGCTTAAAAGATCAATAGGAATGATTAAAATTACTTTAAGAATGCATGGAATGACTGACTTACTATACTTTTGTGGTTTTGTTGTCATAGTGATTTTTTATCAGACTTAGCTACAGAATGTAGCCATTCTATAGCTAGTCGCATATTCTGTAGCCATATTTATGTTCACATAGGTTACAGGTGTCACTTGAGGGAAAATGCATATGGTTAAATTCTAGAACTCTCCTACATCATTCCTTGCCCTCTATGAAGGTTGAGAAAAAATCTGCAAGTGGTTATGCACGTGGAGAAAACCAAAACAAAGAATTTGACTTCTACAAGGATAAGGACTCTGTAGGTGTCTTCAGCAAAATACGAGTCCTCAACAGGAGTTCTAGTTCGATTTTGATTGTAAAAGACACCTATGCCTATTTCTCCTCAATGATACTTATGTATTTGCTTATAAGAATAACTCGGTGAACCGAGAAACAGTTAGTTAGTTGATGTTTTGTTTTTAGTCCTCAAAGACTGTGCTACTATGTTTCAGAGTGTTTTCCTTTAATGAAAGAAGTACAAATTTAATACATGAACTGAAGCAATTTTAAGGAGTTAAGGATTCATGTGCCAATCTGATGGTAGAGGGCCCCTACTGTCCGAAAGGCTTTGTGCATATTTTCTAGATAAGTGACCTTTAGCTCTGTTTCATTCTTAATCTAGGCAGTTTTTCTGAGCATCATGTTTTATGTTTACTTACATTGAATATTAAAGTCAATCTTGTTCTCATGAACTATTCCAATATATCACTAACACATGAATGAGATAGAGCTGTAGTACTTCAGAGGTTAATTGTATTTTAGTTCAGTTTTGTTCATTGTATTTCAAGTTTTATTAGTTAATTGCATTCTAGTCCTGTTAATTAGAATTAGAAGACCCTCATTATTTGACAAGCTTCTCTTGTTCTTAATCTCTTCTAACACATCATTATCATATGGACAAGAATTAGTTATATCATTTTGAGTTCTTGACTGTTCTGCAATTTCTCATAATTTTACAAACAACCTTTTTCCAAAGTTATTCCAAGAGATCTCTAACCCTTGAAGGAGGCTTAATAGTAACATTTTGAGTTGCAGAATGGGTTAATTCTAGTGTCATAAGTTACTTTAGCATACGGTTCCTTACTATGTTGCAGATAATCTTTTCTCAAAATGTTCCAACAAATTTCTAACAATGGATGAGATTTTCTCTGTGATATTTTAAGTTGTTGTTTACTAAAGAGAACCTCATTACATAAAACTTATCCTTTTCTCAAGTTGTTCCAACACACTTCTAATGAAATCAATTGGACTGAGTTTAATGTTATGAGTTATTTTTCTTGTCAACTTTACAATCTGTGGATTAACATTTTCTGTTCTTAGGTGCCATACATAGTTTAGAGTAGATTTTGTTCTGTTTTTAGTGTGATCAATAACTTCTCTTTTCCAACAATTTAGTTCTTTTCCTTTTAGCATAAAAACACAAAACCAAAAACACTAGAAAAACACTAAACACAACGAAGTAGGAAGAAGATACCTAGGCACATATAGTGCACTTCACTTCAACAATTTACTAGCCCTGGTTGACAATTTATGACATCAATTTAGGAACACTAAGTTGAATAGACATGTATGATAGGCAGTGTTAAGGCATACTAGAAGCCAGGGAAATGTGCCAAGATGTGCCAGGTTCTAGGATGTTCCAATGCATGTCAGGGCAGAGTGTTTGGGAGTGCCAAGGAAAAACAAGGAAGCACTAGTGCCAAATGCATGGAAATGAATGAAAAAGAGTGTGTGATAGAGAGTATCAATGAGTACTAGGTGTGATAAGGAGGTAGTTTAAAGGAATGCAAGGTAGTGCCAAAGAATGTTAGAGTGCTAGGGCGACATGCTAGGATGTGCCAAATGCTAGGGTGTGTCAATGCATGCTAGGGAGTGCTATGGAAACACAAGAGAGAACTAGTTCAAAATGCATGGTAATAAACAAATAAGAGTGTGTGATAGGGAGTGTCAGTGAGTTTCAAGTGTGATAAGGAGGGAGTAGCAAGGTTATATGTTAGGAAATTCCAAGGTATGCTAGAGTGCCAGGGCATGTTAGGGAGTGTTAGTGAGTGAACCCTTCTTCATTATATTACAAACTACAATACAAAAGGCTAGAGCTCTTGTACCATTTATCGTGACCCTTTACAATCACATTGATACAAGTAATACAACTAGGACTTGGTGTTAATCCTTTGACAACCAATCTATTGTGAACAACAAAACACTTGACCTACTTGCTGATGGTGGTCACACATGACCCTTTTATTCCACAAGTTTAATGAGAGCACCACAGGTTTAATGTTTGGAGAACAAGGGGCCACCCCCTTGTCAACACTTTTGATTGGTCCCATGCATCATTATGGCACTCATGGACCCCAGTATGCCTCCTAGAATTCCCTAAGACATCAATTAAGATAATTCAATCAACTCCTAATCAATGTATAAATAGGAGTTAGTTGGATTCATTTGTATCATCACTTGACTTGGGATCTCTCTATCTTTAGAGAACTTCACATTTTTCCTTGGAGGATTATTTTGGATGATGGATGCATTTTGATGTATGGATTTGGGATATTTTTATCTTGGAGATTTGTTTTTGAAAATGTGAAGTTGGTTGGATATAATCTCTAACATTGTGAGTGCAAATTTAACGCTATTATTCTTGTTGTTGCATACTATTGAATTTCGCTATAACTAGGGCTAATTGCTGCATGATGGAAATGTGGAATTATGCATCTATCTATCATATTTAATGTATGGGTCATTGTTGGATGAATGAAATGTCTTAGTGATAATTTTATCTCAATAAACTTGCACCATTTTTATGAAGTATAAATGCTTGAAGGTCACTTTTCGTTTTCCTCTAACATTGGACGAAGTTGACTTTCTGGGCCTCCTTGATCAAGAAACCAAATTCTTGTTAATTATCACTCCTAAATCCATATCTCCAAGTGAATTATGCACTAGTACCTAAAAAACGGTGATGATTCCCCCCCCCCCCCCCCCCCCTTCCCCTTTTCACAATTTTCCATTTTTCCATAGGTCTAGCCCCATTAGGTCACCTTGGGCATCAATTTCCCAAGAATATAGCCAGAGGAAAACTTCAATATCCTAGAGGCAACTGCATTGGTGGGTCTCCTCACTCCCCAAATAATTTGGACCAATTCCGACAATGAAATCTTTGGATACCTCAAGCCCTATCTCTAGGATCAAGTTTTGCATAAGTGCTCCCAAGGCTAGAACCTAGTAGGATCAATTTGACCCATCGAAGTAAAATATATTGCCTTATCCTTTCCCCTCACATTTTCCAGGATAGGAACATCATTGGTTGCTAAATTCCATCCCCAAACCTGGGCTGGGTCCACTTGGCCTCGCGTGGTCCCATTTGGTGTCAAAGGCCTTTCATCAAGGACCATTTGGGAATCCAAGTTCCCAAATGATTTTAGGGATTAAGAAATTCCTTCGTAAGTCTTATTCTTCTCCCTCAACCCTTCAATCCCCCTCCTCTCTCCTTATAAGATCAAGTCCCTTGCTTAAAAGGGAAGCATGTCCCACTCTTTATTCTATCTTAGGGAAAAGGTCTCTAGGGTCACTTCCCACCTATTCATTGACCTATAATATACAAGTGACTTCCTAAACTACCAGGACTCCTCCCATCGTTGAAAGTATGTGAAGAGCAAGAAACCTTAGTTGTGGTGACAATGGGCTAAGCCTCCATCGTTGCCCTCTTAGGAAACCCTTTTAGGTCCACTACTAGTTTGAGTTGTAACAAGTTGTTCACAGCTCCATTTGTGAAAAAAAATTTGGTATGCAAACTTTTTCCATACTAAGGCTCCAAGGTGAGAAGTCTAGAGCTATGGAGGCTGCCCTTCTTCTCACAGAATTAATCCTCTACAATATAGTGAACTAGGGCTAGTTGGTTGGCCCACTTGACTGCTACTTTAGTCCTTCAAATTATGTACATCCTTAGGCCCTATACACCTACCTTTCTACCAATCTTGTTGTCCTTCACAAGTACAAGAGTTAGGGATCTTCTTTTACAATCACCTAACAACCCTCCAACTATACTTGGACTACCATCAATATTTCCAACCATAGTCAATTCATTTTACTGATCTAGGGCTCACAATATTGTCTTCATCTAGGGCTCTTAAAATATTCCACCTAACAATGGTTTTAGTCCTCTCAAAATCATTGCTCTTGTGTAATGACAATTTGATCTTTTTTGTCCAATCTATGAACAAATCTACACCACTCCTCTTATCATCCTTCTAACAATCTATATTTGACTGAACTAGGGTCACAAATCAACCACTAACAGTCCATTGAATAATTTTTTATAGGTTGCTTCATATATTTGTCTAAAACACCACGTATATTCCACCAAATAAACTCCTCTACATTTCAATCCATTCTTCACATGGCACATTTCTTCTGCATGCTCAATCTTCTACTCAGGTTCCACCCTCCTTTGGATCTGCTATGTCCACACATACTGAATCTACAAACCATCTTCCAGATCTGCGGTCTATATTTTAGAAATAAACCTCGCTCTAAGGGTCACAACTTCTCTTCTTCTACGCAAATTTTTCATAGTCTTAAGGGCATACCTTATGAACTAAACATGTTAGGAAATTGTCCTAACTAGGGCACTATACTTATGTACTTCTAATTGTTGTAGAAAAAACCCTATCCACCCATAGAAAAAGCCATGACTCTTTCCTCCATAAGAGACTTGACCTAGCTCATATGGATCCATAGCTTTGGGCATTTCTTTGACTGAATATTGACATGAACTTCATATCTCAAAGTCGACCCTCAAACTAGGGTTTGCTCAGTCAATATTATGCCCATGTATACTTCTATTTTGGCTCTAAATTACAGTGCAAACCCTCATCCATTTATGTTTGTCTTTATAACCACCACCAGAAAAGATCGTATCAACCCTCTCTTTTATTTCATGTAGAAAATCTAACCAACAAGATTCAATCTGATTTTTTAATGTACTAAAAGAAGATATTGAACCCTTCCTACAATTTTCTGAAACAAAACACCATAGCATAATCACATATAAGTAAGAGAAAGAAATTATCAATCACACAACAAAAGGTGCATCTGGGGAAAGCAATTGCTCAAAACCCCTCTATCTCTATTGTGTATTAAGTCAAGGAATTATGAAACAATACAATTCTTAATCTCTCATGAGATCCTCCAACACTCTACCAATTTTCTCCTACTAATCTAGGAAAAATTGGTCTAGTACTTAGCCAATTCTCAACCTTCCTTTAGCTTGCCTTGCTCACGTGATTCCTAGGGAATTAGCTCCCTATTAATTAGGAAAATCAACCTTCCTTGATTGTGCAATCCATCATGGCATCCCAATGACTTTATAATTTCACATGGGAAATTTTGTATAAATACTGATAGTTATGTTCCCTTTAACCTCTGTCTCAATCGGGTCTTCCTCGAAACTGACATGCATGCAACTATTAATAGTGAATTATCATTTATATTATTTGATCACTAATTTTCAATTAAATATAATTTAATTCAGTGGACCTCTTACTATCTCTTCACTCAGTTAGAACTAGTTAAACTGATTTTAGCTCAATTAATTGAGTTAACTAATTCACACCTACACCCCACTAATGCATCAAGTGAAATTAGACCCCAAAAAGATTAGAATCCATCTACGTGCCTCATCTTAGACCCTCATGATCCAAAAATATGTACGAACTCAATAAAATATAAAAATAAACATAAACAGAGAGATGCAGTAGGAATAACACTTCATTTCATTAATATCAAATACTGAAAAATGCTTATAGACATAATGGAAAACAAACTAGATCGGGTGATGGTAGCTTATCTCTGAGAAGAGATGTGATGCCTACATGCCTTTCAACTGTGTTACAATAAGGCTCAAGGGCCTTTTTATTATTTAAAAATAAGAGAAAATCCTAACACGAGGAGATGTAACACCAAGAGTTTATGGGCCCCATTGGGGGTAGTTGGGCAACCAAGTTTCTGGGGTCGTAACTTGGTCATATAATCTTTGTTTGACACACATGATACCTCGTCAGAAAGATATCTCTAAGGAATACAACTGTTAATATGATTTCTATGAAATCACTAAAACTTTCATGACCAAAAAATGTTGTTTGGGGCCTCAAAAATGCTTCAGAAGTTTAGGACCCGAAAAACTAACAAAAATAGTTAACTGTGCTATAATTAAGGAAATTGAAAAATTGAAAGAGACAATGGTGAGGGCCCAAGTGGAATAGGCAGGTGGCCACCAATATCCACCTCGATCACCTCAACTCGGATTTCTTGAGCTAACGCAGTCATCATGATTTAGTTAACTGACCCAAGTTGTTATGAGATGAAATTACAATTTATTGTCCAATTTATTTAAGAGAAAAACAAATTAGATGCCTCACATTCCTCACTCCTGGTACATCGAAATTCCTCACCAGTGTGGCTGCATTTTTTTTTGTGCATTATGGTTTCCAATTTTATTGTTTCTTGTTGCAAATTTCAACACTCCCTCTCAACAAGAAAGGAATTCAATTTATCCTGATCTGGTACTTTGGAATTTTGCATGCAACACTTATTTAGTGTTGTTTTCACCTGCAAATCCTAAAACTGAATAGCCTCTGAAAAAATGAATCAATATAATTCATTTGTCATCAAATTCTTCTGACTACTGCTAGCTACTGCACCTGTTTATTGGACTCTCTGCACTGTTGCTGGCATCTGCATCCATGCCCTTTGCATTGTTGCAACTCTAATTTATGCTCTAGTATCTGACATCTGTCACTCTGATTTTTGTCTTCCTAACATCTGACTGCATCAATCTAACTGATCTTTCCTACTACTATTGTACTATGGCCTCCTTGTAACTAGGTTTGATCTATGAGACACACTATCTCAATGGACCTTGCCCAAATTTCTTATCTTGGGATTATGTCTACACATCACCCCACCTTTCACCTCGGGGATGGTTGCATGTGATCCTTGTTCCCATCTGGATCAAAATTTCCCCCCCATGGAGGTCTCTACTTGAGTGGATGATTCCACTCGGTCTCCTCTTTGCTTCTCCAATTGTGGCTGCTCCACAACGTTCTGAAACTGCTTCTAAGGCTACATGTTGAGACGTAATTTGTACTCCCTATAAATAGCCAAGTCTCTAACCTTTTCTTTAATCCTCAAAGCTTTGCATGCATCTGGTACCTCAAGTGCATATAGGTTCTTGACTCATGCACATTGTAATTTTCCTACCATTACAAAAGTTTCTAAAAAATATTTGATTTTAAATTGATGATATCTCCCTCATCCAAGCTCCGAATTGATTTTCCATTTGGGCAGTTTTTCGCAAGGAATCCAAATTATATGCTACTTTTTTTTTGAAAAATTTTCACCAAAATCTTTAGATATTATCTGCAAAATCGCCACCCAAAAAATCCCTGCTCTGATACCATGTAAAAAATCTAACCAACGAGATTCAATTTGATCATGTAATGTACTAAAACAAGGTATTGAATCCTTCCTACAATTTTCAGAAACAAAACACGATCGCACAATCATATATAAGTAAGAGAAATAAATTATCAATCACACAATACAAGATGTATCTGGGGAAAACATTTTCTCAAAACCCCTCTATCTCTATTGTGTATTAAGTTAAGGAATCATGAAACAATACAATGGTTAATCTCTCATGAGATTCTCTAGCACTTTGCCAATTGTCTCCTGTTGATCTAGCCAAACTCGGTTTAGTACTTAGCCAATTCTCAACCTTCCTTCAGCCTGCCTTAATCATGCAATTCCTAGAGAATTAGCTCCCTATTAATTAGGAAAACCAGTCTTCCTTGATTGCGCAATCCGTCATGACATCCCAATGACTTTATAATTGCACATGGGAAATTTAGCATAAATACAACTGATAGTTATGTTCCCTTTAACCTCTGTCTCAATTGGGTATTCCTCGGAACTGACATGCATGCAACTATTAATAGTGAATTATTAGTTATCTAATTGATCACTCATTGTGAATTAAATCTAATTTAATTCACTAGCCGACCTCTCTCTAGCTCATCAATTAGTTATAACTATTTAAACTGATTTTAACTCATTTAATTGAGTTAAATAATTCACACCCGCACCCCACTAATGCATCAACTGCAACTGGACTCCAAAAATATTAGATTAATACCTCTACATGCCTCATCTTAGACCCTCAACTCGAATTTCTTGAGCTAACTCAATCATCATGACTTAATTAACTGACACAAGTTGTTATGAGATGAAATTACAATTTATTGTCCACTATATTTAAGGGAAAAATAAATTATATGCGCCACATTCCTCACTCCTGGTGCATCAAAATTCCTCACCAGTGTGGGTGCATTTTTTTGTTTTTTCCTTTCTCGTTTCCAATTTTTATTGTTGCAAATTTCAACATTTCATAATTTGATGTGGCCTTCACACAAAGACACCATTGAAATCACATGCCTAGATTCTCATGAGCAACCTCTATTAAGCCTGATCTGCCATAAGAGAACCAACAATATGCCATCATACTTCCTAGTTCGAACCAACCATTAAAGTATGCAACATTATTGTGAACCCTCACATGATGATCTTGCTCTCGGAGGATGATCATGGCCTCCCTTTAGGAACCCTTACTCGACCTACTTTAGGACTACACCTCTCTTCACCCCCTTGATCAAATGAGCTCCTTCTCACTTGATGTTCTTTCCTTCATCCTACGGCCTCCTTAAATAGTTTTTCCTAGACCTATTAGGAACCCTCTAGAACTTACTATTTTTATCCACTTAGACCTTATGAAATATTAATTTTCCTTTTTAAATTTCTTTTAGATTTTAAACCCCAACTTGGGTCCAAAATCCCTTTGCTTGAATTCTTTGCCCACAAATCCTTTTCTGACAAAACTCACACAAACCCATCTCACTAGGCTTGTGGAGTACCTCCCGAGCTACATCATCAACAACAACATCATCTAGTTGTAGTAACCATAACTTGGTCAAGCTCTTGTAGTCAAGCAAGGGCTTGGTTGGGTTCCCAAGTTGAAAATTATGTAAGGGTAGTTGTGAGGGCATGATATCTAGGGAGGGTCAGGGCATGCACATTAGGAATGAAAAGGCATGCTAACACATGTTGGACAATGTCAATGCATACTGAAGAGTTTTAGGGAGTGTCGGGGCATATCAAGGGATAACTAGGTCAAAATGCATGGAAAGGAACAAATAAGAGTGTGTGCCAGGGAGTGTGAGTGAATTCAAGGGTGCTAAGGACTAAGTGTGTTAGGAGAAGTTCAGAATATGATTTATAGGAGGCAAGCCTACGGTTCTTATACGGGGCTAGCAGTTTTAGACAAAGGGAGGTCACTTTGTGCTAGGCATAACATTGTTTTTCCTTTAGCTATTTTTTATATGAGATGTGGCACCCTTTGGCTACATGCTCATGTTTTAAACTATTCTAGATAATTGCATATTATACATTGTTGTGTATAATTTTTGGGGCAATTGACTTGTGTCGGCTTATATCTTGTGTGCCTTGTGCATCTTGTGGTTCTTGCAAACTCTTAGTTAATGTTCTACTATTTATATGAAATGAACATACATGTAAAATATTTCTTATGTAAGCTATGTTTCTTAGTTGTTTTACAGCCATGGCTAGATCATGTGATCCTTGTCTTGGTAACTAGTCAAGTGGGACAAGTTGAGCTTGAACATGAGTGGCATAATATGAGTTATAGGTAGTTCTTAGGTGAACATGACACAATCTACTTGTAGTTGGTGTAATTGGTCAAGTTGTTGCGATTGAAGCAAGACAATATTTTCACATGAACTGAAGTAGCCAAGGAATTTATTGGGTTCCCAAGTCGTGAAAAAATGTAAAGGTTAGCTATGAGGAAATGAGTGCCAAGGCATGCTAGGGAATGCTAAGATGTGTCAAATAGTGAGAAGGCATGTTAAACATGCTAAGATGTGCCAAGTAATAAGGCATGCCAAGATGTGCAAGGGTGTTTCAATGCGTGCCAGGGACATTCAAGGCAACAAAAGGGAGAAAAAATTTAAACTACAATGAAATGAACACATAAGAGGGTTAATAAGCTATCAATTTACGTTTTCCAAGAGAGGCATGCTAGGAAAACCAACACTAGGCGCCAATAGGTGCCAAGTGCAAATTCTTAGTGCATTCTAAATGCCAAGTCTTCCTTTGTTGCTTCTCATCTACTTTCCAACAGTTGATCTCAAATAAACTTAATATTAAACCATGCCAAATTATACCAAGGCATGTCATCACATTCCATACATGCTAAGACTTTCCAAGCACCAACACGTGTCAAGTGCCAATATGTGTCACAGAGTTTTATGCATGCTATGAAGTGGAAGGGCATGTTGAAGAGTGATAAGGTGTTCTAGAGAGTGCTAATGCATGTTGAGGAATGTTAAGGAGTACTAAGACAAAAAATTAAGGGAGCACTAGGTCCAAATTCGTGGAACTTAATGAATACGAGGAACGTGTGCCAGGGACCAGTGTTAATGAGTGCTAGTTGTCATGCCAAGGAGGGAGTGACATGGTATGATAAGGACTGGTAAGGCATGCTAGGGAATATCAAGGCATGTCAAGAAGTCTAAAAGTGTGCTTGGGAGTTCCAAGGTGTGCTAATTATATGTGAAAAATAGTGCCAATATATGGCAAGTGCTAAGGATGTGCAGGGTGCCAGGGTATGTCAATACGTGTCAAGAAGTTTCAAGGAAACAAAAGGAAGAACCAATAAGAGGGTTAATAAGTCGGGAATTTATATTTTCAAAAGGGGCATGCTAACCACACTAATAATAGGTCCCAAAATTCTAAGTGTAGTGTGTGCCATGTGCTAATGTATGTCAATGCATTCAACCAAGGTGTTCCAAGGCATGCTAGGGACTACATGCATGCCAACACATGCTAGGAAAGTTTTAAGTTATGCTAGCACATGCCACCATGTGCTTGGGTGTCAGTGTCATGGCAATATGTTCTAGGTACAAAGATGTTCCAAGACATACGAGGTTCTAAGTAATGTTAGTGTGTGCCAAAGCATTAATTTAAGGTGTGCCCAGATTGTTGACGAGTGTTAGGTCTTCCTCATTAATATAATTGATAGAGCTTGATTATGTATTAAATAATAGATTTCCTACACACACTAGTGGGACTTTATCTAAAGGGAATTTTCTAGACAATAAACTTAATAGATATGAATCATGTGTTGACTCATAGGAAAACTCTATTCGACTAGTCATTACTTGAGGGAAATTATACACACTAATTACTTCTTTAAAAACTGACTAACTCTATCCAATATGGGCTTGGATGTATTATAAAAAATACTCCACAATAATGGTATTAAATCATTATATTTTGACAAAAAATATATTAACAAGAACATAACGTCACGAAAAACTCATTGGAATGATCAATGGTGACGAACATTTTTTGACCGTCACCAAAAGTAAAAAAACTAGCATTGGTGAGGGTCATTAAAATTTCATCACTAGAAGTGTTACTAAAGATAGAATTAGTGATGGGCCTTTAACGACCCTCGCCAAAAGTTTCATTGAAAATGGATTTGGTGACAGACCTTAAAGTACCATCACTATATACACTTACAACGACATTTTTTTAAGAACCATCACCATATGTGACATTGGTGACAGACCTTAAAGGTCCGTCACAAGCATGACCCTCACCAATGTCATTTTTTCTTGTAGTGATCATGTATGAGAGGGTTTTGATGTTATGACCCTTTGTGGTGGTGCTTCTAGGTTTTTCGAGCGATCCTTGGATGCGCTGATGGGCACCTATGATATCTCTGGTGGTGAGGGAGAGGCAGGTCGGTACTCAGATGCAACGGTTGAGGCATGGTTCAAGTTGAACCCTCAGTTATTCCTCAAGTTTATGTATTTAGGGATGGACTTCTAGGCGGATCCGGACATGGGTCTCCCTCTTGGCTATGCAATGGGGATCGGTAGGCATGACCTTTTATGATTTCTTCATTTTGAGAGTTCTATTTCACATATATATATATATATATATATATATATATATATATATATATATATACATGTCTTTGATGGTGACAATCATATTTTTTTTTTGTTACTTTTGCAGATGTGGCAATAGCAGGGCATCCAACTTGCTTGGTAGGCCACTATCCTAGGAGGGGGTATTTGCCTGGGGCGGGTCAAGCCCAGTTTGGGGGTCGGTGCTAGAGGTCCCTCAGGTGACAGTAGCAGTGTTGTAGCTACTGGTGGGGATGCTGCCTTCCTAGAATGTTCTGAGGCACGGTGGTCGCGGTCGAGGAGTTGCTGGTTTATGCTGATATCTGAGTATTGGCAGCAGAGGCCCAAGTTGCTAATGTTGATGGTTGAGTGGGCACTGCTCAGTCCTAGGCCAAGGTGACAGATGCTTGTGTTGTGGACTTGGAATATTTTTGGAGTTCGCTAGAGAGGTTGACTTAGGGTTTACCGACTAGGGGATTCAATGACCTGGTTGACATGTGATTGAAGACAATGATGGCCTGAGAGAGGGCACACCACCCGACTTTTCGTAGAGTAGCACTTGTTGTCACAACTGATGTTCCTATACTAGCATTGAGTGCTCATGTGGGTCCGGAGGACCCACCAGGTGGGGCTCAGCCCTAAATATTTTTTATGACTAAAGAAAGCACCCATTACGAGGATGCTTCCTTGTGTTGATGATATGTATATTTGTTTACTGATGTGATAGTCAAAGACTTGTTTTTCTATATTGGGACACATATTTTTTGATGTATATATGTGAGATGTATTTTCAACGACTCATATGATGTGTCTATGGTTATTTTTATATGTTTTATATGTTTATAATGGATTTTATGTACTTATGATGGATGTTATTCTTATGATTTCTTTTTTTATGGATGATGGTTTATACAAGATGAATTCTAGTCTAGGACATGGTTAGCTATGTGATCGGTTACCTGATTTTCATCTCTTGGTATATGTGTAAATTTAATGTGATAAAATTGGCGAATTAACCATCGTGCATGCAAGTACTTCCTAAATAGGAGTGAATCATGTATTTGAAAGGCTTGGTTTAACTGCGATACCACTAATTCGGAATCAAGAAAGACATGTAGACAACTAATTCCCTTGTTGGAGGCGTCGCTCAATAGCCCGATGATTTCATCATATTATGCTTGATTATTTGTATTTGACCTGATACATACTCTGTTGGTAAGGAATGGTGATTTTTCGTGACAGTATATGAGCTAGGCGGCTGCGGATAAATTTTGTGACCATCGAGAGGCTCCATCAGCAAATCCAAAATAGTAGATGGGTGGACAATCCATCTGTGACACAAGAGAAATGTTTTTAGAACAAGTCCATGATGACTGTGATCATCATAAAAAATCATGTTACATTCATTTTATCTCTAGCATATTGAGGCTTCCTGCCTTATGGGTGAAATTTCTTGAGGTAGAGCTCATTGATGAGATTGGCTAGGCATGTACCGTTGGGCTTGGACAAAATGTATAATCCTTTGAGGAGATAATGTTTAATGATGTAAGGACCCTTCCATAATGTTTCAAACTTCTCAGGTCCTAAATCTTCTTTTGAAACATCATAGCAAAGGACTAGCCCCCCCTCGGAAAATGGGCAAGGGGTGATTTTGTAGTCGAATGATGATTTTACTCTTTTCTTATGAGCCTCATTGTGTTGGAGAGATTCTTGTCAACTTTTGTCGATGAGCTCTAATTGTACTAACCATTGTTCTAGAGGCTGAGTATTAGTGAGAAGTTTGATGGCTATGTGTAATTTGGGGATTTCGCGCTCAATGGAAAGCACAACCTCTACTATGTATACCAACTGGAAAGGCATGAACCCTATTGAGGATTTAACCACTATGCAGTCTCCCCATAAGGCTGAAAACATCATATGGGCCCAATTGGTTTTATGGTTGTTTACCATGCATTGTAACATTGTTTTCATTACTTTTTTAATAACATCTACCTGGCCATTGGATTGGGGGTAGTATGGTGACATAAATTCATGTGTGAACCCAAGATGATGGCATAGATCTTGGAATATTTCATTCTCAAAATTCTTTCCATGGTCAGAGACTAACTCCTTAGGTACACCAAACCATGCGATGACATGGTTGAAGAGAAATTGAGCTGTGGTTTCTAGGCGTTATCTTATGTGGGCATGACTTCTCCCCATTTGGTGAAATAGTTGACAACTACTATGATGTATTTGTGGTTTCCGGGAAATGTAGGGTTGCAAGTCATAATGTCGATGCCCCATTTACAAAAGGGGGCCTGCTACAATGACCCAATGTAGGGGAGCTGGAGGCACTCTTTCCTTGTGAGAAAAGCATTAGCATAATTCACACCTTTTGACTGCTTTCATGCAATCATGGAATAGGGTGGGCAAAAAATAACCAACACGTAAGTATTTTTGGGCAGTTTCCATCTCAGAGAGATGGTCACCATAAGCCCCACTATGGAAGTCATTTAGGTCCTGTTAAAATTGGTTGTGAGTGAGGCATCGCTGAAAAATGGTGTCAATGCCTCTTTGTTAAAGGACGTCCCCCATTGGAGAGTATCAGGGGGCCTGATGGCATATGCACGTTCGGTCGTCACAGGTGAGCTAAGGTTTAAACTTTTGGGTTCGCAGAAACAAAAGAATTTCGCCATACCAAGGGTCCTTGGTCGTCACTAAGAATAAATTTTCATCAGGTAGTGATTCATTAGCTGGGGATCCTTGGGTCACACTTGGGAGATCAGTGATGAATTCGATTAGGATTAGTGCTTTCTTTCTATTGGGGGAGATGAACTGTAGGTCGAATTTATGCAGTATAACTATCCATGAGGCATACTTATGGTTCATCATATAGTGGGTTAGTGAATATCACATGGGGTTGACTATTATAGTGCTTATGAGGATGTAATGCCAAAGCTTTGGTGCTGCATGTTCTAAGGCTAGGGCAGTTTTTGCTTCTAGCTCATACCTCAAAGCAAGGTCGGCTAGGTTCTTGTTGTCCTAATAAATTATGTGCTCTTTGTTGTCGAGTCCATTCTAAACTAACACCCCATTTATGGTTGTATCTGACACAAATAGATATAAGGTATAGTCCTTGTCATAATTGGGGGGGTTGATCAAGGGTGCTGAAGACAAGGTGTCTTTTAGTGCCTTAAATAACTTTTGAGCCTGATCATCCCACTTGAATGGAATGTCTTGATGGAGCAGGTGTAGGAAGCCCTGCGCGCAAGTGGTATAGTCAGGGGAAAGGCATCATAATAAGTTGGATTTTCCATGCATACTTTGAAGTTCTTTTAGCGTTTTGGGTGTTGGTACCTCTTTGATTGCCTGGACCTTGAGGGGGTCAACATTGATTCTTTGTTGGGATACTATGATTCCTGGCATTCTTCTTGTATTAACGTAGAAGACACTTGAGAGGGTTCAAGCATAGTTTTTAGTGTCAGAACTGTTGAAATACCAAACGTAAATCTACCAGATGTTCAGCTCGTTTCTTGGATTGTATAGTGAGGTTTTCCAAGTAGGCTAAGATAAGATGAGCCAGGTCATGGAAGATATAGTTCATGGCCCATTGAAAGTTCGCCACAACGTTTTTAAGACCAAATGGAATAACCTAAAATGAAAATGTGCCCTGAGGGGTGGTGAGTGCAGTCTTATATCGATCCGTATGTTAGATCTGAATTTTATTGTACCTCAAGAATCCATCTATGAAGGACAAGGCCTCATGATCAGCGCAAGTATCAATGACTTGGTCGATGAAAGGAGTGGGGTAATTTTCTTTGGGATAGGCTTTGTTTAAATCTCAAAAATCAATATAGACTCAAATGGTGCCCTTTTTTTTCATGAGGGTATATGGTTAGAAGCCCAATATGTGTAAGTGATTGGGTAGATGAATCCAACTTTTTGAAGATTTTCTATCTCTTGTTTGATCGCTTCTACTTTCGATGGGTGTAATTGAAGCTGTTTTTGGCGGGCAGGTGATACGTCAGGCCACGTTTCAATGTGATGCTCCACGATGGTGGGGCTTAACCTTGACATTTACAAATAACCCCAAGAAAATATATCCCTATACTCTTGTAATAGGTTTGTATACATAGCTACTTCATCTGGGGAGCATGCTGCCTCCAACGATATTTCTTTGATTTCGCCTGGTTTTTTCGAGATATTAAACTTAATGATTGGAGAATATTCGACATATTTCCTTCTTCAAATGCATCAGATGCTAGGATAGGGTTCTTGAATCAATATGCCTTTCCTCGCAGAAGGAAGTCTTTGGGTTCAATGGCATAAATATCCTAGGTTTTTGTGCTGCTACGCATGAATGATTTTTCTAAAACAAAAAAAGATCAGTGATGCATTACATCCCACAAACATTATGGTTTTGTCATGGAATCTAATATATCCTCGTCAGAGTGAAGATAACTAAGGGGGGATTTTTTTGAGCAATGCCATGAGCAATTGGTTTGGGCCTAACAGGGCTTGTCGACATATATGAATATGATTCTATGGTTGATTCCGCGGAACCAGATGAAGTTGAAAGGATGAATATGGGATGGGCTTTCACCTTCGAAGGTACTATTACCGTTGTGGTAGTTGCAGTGGTCTCGACACCAAGGAATGATAAGAAAATATCACGAGTCATGGTTCCCATGCATGATGAGATGAATCGTATATGTTGTTGTGTGTCGTCATCATTACATGGTGAAAGAATTCCCGTGACATTTGTTTTTTTTTAGCTAGATGATATTAATGCTCTCTTGGTTGTGTACGAAGGGTAAAAGTATCTTCTTTTATGTGAAGAATTTGATGGATGCAGAGGTGCTGAAATGTTCGCAACATAGGTAATTTCTCTATATCATGATCATGGCTCATGCAAATGTTTCATGGAGTAAAAGTACTCACTGAGTATATTGTATGAGATCCATTACTTCTCATCATATTAGAGGATAATGATGGGGGATGGTTATGAGAATGTGCATTTCTTCGTTTCTATCGTCTCCTCGTCTTAGATCTTGTGTGATTTGGCCCCTGTGGGATTTTTTCTTCTAATGTTTCTCTCGCTGCTCTTAACCTTGGAAGGTAATGGCAATTCATCATGTGGTAAAATTGCAATCAAATTCAGCAATAACAATGTGTGATCTTCTCTTGATTAGAGAGATGAATGTAAGGTATAGGTGTGACCATGCGAAGACTGTCGATGAAATTATTAATCTCCCGACATTGATTAACCACGTGGTCATTTTTAGGACATAAGGCACATGATATTTTGATTTTCTTCATACCTAGTTGGGGCGAGGGGATGCCTTTGTGGTTTTAGGTGGTTGGTGACAAAGCGAGGTAGGCCTCATTGTTATCGATTGCCTATGTTGTGGTAACTCACTACAAGGAAAATACCCTCTAACAGAGGTAATAATGGAGGTTTTTAGTGTTATAAAATTGGCCAAAATTTTCAAAAAAACATTTTCTACAACATCCACTTTTGGTAACGGAGGTTTTGGAGGAGCTTTTAATGGAATTTTAACACAACAAAAAAAACATAGGTGGCCAAAGGTTACTATGGATGTGTTTTTCATCGGTGCGCTACTAAGGTGTCAATGCACCTGTGCATGTCATATAAATAGTCGACTCGACGATCGAAGGTGCATGCATCAAGCCGTAAAGGTCTAAAACCGCATAGGGAACATTGTAGGTGATACAGTGCACCGGGCCATTCTAATTGGTATTGGAATTTGTGCAGTGCCCATATGTCACATTAATGCACTGGTACGTAGTCTTATAGAAACGCACCGGTGCGTAGTATCACTCAAGCACACCGATTGTTCTAATTCATATTGGTATTTGTGTGGTGCCCATAGGTCGTACTAACGCACCGGTGCATAGTCTCACATAAATGCATCGGTGTGCAGTATCGCACAAACACACCGAGATTTATAATTCGTATTGGTATTTGTGCGGTGCCCATAGGTCATATAAATGCACCAGTGTGTTGTATCATACAAGCACATCAGTGTACAGTAACTGACACTCACTGGTGTTCATTTTGTATTTTTTAGAAACACTGACCTGTGACAGTGCAATTATTGTGATTTAAAAAAATTCATTATTCATCAAAAGTCGACACATCTTATAACAATACTCATAGTAATTAATTTTTTATTAATGCATTTGAATGTGATGTTTGGATTAATTTGTTATATCGTATCATAATTATTGTAATTTTTTAAAATTCGTTATTCATCAAAAGACGACACATATCTTATAACAGTATTCATATCAATTAAATTTTTATTAGTGCATTTGAATATGATGTTTAGATTAATTTGTTATATCATATCATCAAATTTCACATCTATTCATTATAATATTTAATCATTGGTGTTACATTTCACAACGATAATGGAGAATGCAATAAAATAAATTAAAACACACACACACACACACACACACATATAAGATAGTCTTTTTCATACAAAATGGGACAGTTATTGGTATCCCTTTGTCTTTCAATTGGGACACTATGTCCATTACATTAAACAAAATGTCTTATTTCATAGACAAATATTTCAAAAAATACAACACCTTGCTTTGATATCCAGACATAATGATCATCATTCTTCGCTTGAACTGATGTCACTGCTCGAGCTACTTCCATGACTTGGGTTTTTTCAGGAATGTTTTGTTCACGGTGTTGATTGTTTTCTTATTCTTCACCTTCCATCTACAAACACAAAAATAAATTGTAATGAGTTTATATACATTGGTGAGTATAATGAAAATTGCAATATTAAATAATATACATCAATTTAAATCGATAAGAAATTGCATACCATAGCAACAATTGACTCATGAACTATACACATTCTTTCAAAACCATGTAGTATTCCATCTTTCAAGGTTTCATTTGTTGGCACATTTCCATACTTTGTTTCCTGCAAGTTTTATGCCCCATAACAAAGCATATATTTAATATAAAAAATTTAATTCTATTAATTATAGACATATCTAAGTAAAACAAGATTGATAGATGCTTACAAATTCCACAATTAATTTGTTATATGCCAACATATACTCACAACCCATATTTAACCCAATGTCAATCAATTTGTTTGATGGTTCTTTTTTTCACAACCCATATTTAACCTAATGTCAATCAATTCGTTTGATGGTTCTTCTTTGTATGTTAGCACTTGTTTGAAGACATTCAATGATGATTTTTTTTTAAACAACTTAAAATATACAAAAATGAAATCTAGTTAAGTTGTTATAAGGAAGTAACAATTACTCAGAAACTTATATATCAACCCTTTTCTTCCTTGTCATCCTGTTTTATGTGCTAAATGGGTCCTATTTTCTTTTCTTTTATGCAAGAAAATACTTGAAAATTAATATTTAATGCTAAATTGTTTATTTATTGTACCTAATGATCGAAAAATTCAATGATTACATATTACAATTGAAACACGTTGTTGTTGATATGACTCCTCTTCCGATGCAATTTTTTCCATTTCTTTGAACACCTCCTTGTAGACCTTTTTGGACATTCCTATTGGCATATTTTTGATATCATCTTGTTCATCTTTTGAGATTCTCATAATATTTCTGAAAATGTAACATGACAATAAACAATTTAATTTTTATATTGATATATGAAAACTAAATATAACAAAAGTGATATTTATAAATGATATTTATAAATAATTCTACAAAAAAATTTAAAGGAATATTAGTTTTTCATTCCTTCTTTTTTGTTTTTGTATGTTTTTTCTATTAAAAGCATGACATGTCTCATTGACCAATTCTTTGGAAACTCTTCTTGTAGTTTAGATAAAATTTGGTTCTTGGAATCATTGGATTGATTTTTTATTGTAAGTGGAAAGAACATTTATACATTCGTTCCACTAGATCCCTCAAATTTTTGTAAATTTTTCCCCCCCCTTCGTTAACCTCCAACACCACTCCAGATGAGCTAAGGAGTAATTCATTTTAATTTGCATGTTCTATTATTTTTCTTTTCTTAGAACAACATTCCTGTTATGAGTTGTTGGTCCCTGTAGAAAATTAAACAAATGTGAATTAATAGATTGTTTGAAACATTTTATCTAATAATTTTAAGTATATTATTAATGAAATTACAAAAAAAACTCATATTGGATCGATAGTATTTTTTCATTCACCTGATTCATCCTTTTGAAAATTTTCCATTAAGCTTTTACTCTCTTTTGGTCCTAGATCAAAAATAATCTTATCGAGCTTCGTCATTTTGTGGCTCTGCATGATACACAGTAAACAATACATATTAGTTAATGATCCAGGGTAAATTCTTGATACTCTTAACCAAGACCTTTTACTTCGGTTGATATGTTAGAATTGCATTAATTAAATCATTAATGAAAATAAATGAACATCTACATGTTGTAAAGAAGAGGAACATAACAAGCATAAGACATTGATAACAGAGTTCGTCCAGGAGGGACTACATCTCCAGGCCTTAGTGTCAATATGGTGTAGGCCACTACATTAAGTGTTGTAAGGAGTGAAGATGTAAATGGATGTGTTTTCTCTAACATACAAGGAAAATTCCCTCATGCAGGAGTGGCTAGACATATCTATGATATGTTACACTATTAGAACTCTCATTCACTAGAAGGACTCCTATCAGTATGACAATATCTCAAACATAATGACTATGAGTATCCCCCCAACATGGAAAACAAGGGATCTCAAATGACATACACGTGACAATGAGTATCCCGCCAACATGGCATAAAAGGGATCTCAAACATAATACAAATCCATGAGAGAAAGTACATCAATAAAAAAACAATACAAAACCCCACGACTCATGGATCGACAAGGATCTGTACAACACTATGCATCTCAGGGACAAATAATTACATGAAATCAACACATCATATACCTCACACTAGAGATGACTTAAGAATGGGTTGTTGTGCTACTAGATCTGAAATCACCATCACAATCATGGCATTGAAAGGTGTGAAATCGATTGCTCACTTGCTGAAATATGACACCTGCAACTTCACCTCAAAAAGTGACCAAAAAATATAAAGCTCAAATGGAAAATCTAAATGCGCCATCAAATTCATGGCATCGAGTAGTGCAAAAATGAGAGTCCATTTTCTGAATTCTGATGAAGTGAAAATCTGGGGCAAAAAGGAATATTTTAGATTCCCCTTAGATTCCTCCACAATGCTGCTCCATAGGTGGACTGGAAATCTGCAACTCAAAAGACGAATCTGACCTCGCCATTGCATTCCCTGAGAAAAACCATAAAAAATGACCGTAAACTTGACTATATTCTGACATGGAGAAAAAATACCTCCCGGGGAAAATTTCAAGGCTCATGGTTCTGTTCCCTATTTTTGAGCCTGCTCATGGTTCTACCTACATCAAAATCTGTGCCCGCCTCAAACTACGTGCACACTCCTGCTTTGGTCTAGCCCCTGGGTGCACTGACAAAATGGCAGGTTTATAAAGAATGTGGGGCAGAGTTTACCACGCAAATCATCATGGTGTGTGGAAAGTGGTTAAAAATGCTAAAGGGAGGTTGGGGGATCAATCCCGATCCCCCTACCCAGAACCCACATTAATTTTTTTAACTGTGTGCATCTAAAATTTGGTGCATTTTTGTTTTTAACGGATGCAACAGATATGGAGCATTTAAAAATGTGTAACTTTGGGGGGTTGGGCTCGCATTGGGTGGCCCGCCCCGTACCCTCTGCCAACACCTTTGTAAATAGTGGCAAGGGTGCATTGGTTGGCATTTAAATTTGTTTATGGTGCCGCCCGCTTGGGGGCTGGCCCACGTGGGTGTTCGACCCCTGCCAGCACCCATTTTACGTTAATGCCTATGGCATGATATATATATATATATATATATATATATATATATATATATATATATATATATATTTATAAGGTTGTCCATTATTGTTGTCGTGAGGTGGGCGAGGGGCCTGATGGGGTCATGGCCGCTGAACCTGTATAATGTTTGATTTTCCGAGTGATGGTGGTGGCGGGGGTTACGACCCCCAACCCCATTTTTTTTAATATTTTTTGTTTTAATTTAAAACAAATAGTCCATTTTAAAAATTCAAATTTTCAGCCATAGGAGTGCTTTTAAATAGGCCACAATTTCACCTAGGATTTGGTCGGAACTAGCCGAAATTTGGTGGTCGGGTTCCATCCAAATTTTATCTCCCTTAACTTATCGAGTCATCCAAGTCAACCCAAAAATTTGACTACTACTTTCGCATACGAGATTGGTTTGACGAACCGTTCACACCATTGCGATCAAGATGACGAGATCTTCAACTTGAGCCTGGTTCGAGAGAAATATGAGAACTTTGATTTTTGAGCCCTTTTTGTTTGGTGTGTGTCCCTGGAGCCACCTGGATCAATCCTCCCCACTAAGGAGCTTTTGGTCCTCCAAAAGCATCAACAAGAATCTGCATATGTTGTGTACTATTTCTGCACCACAAGCGTCTTGAAAATTCACCCTTCCTTCTCCTTCACCTGCGTCCTTTGAAGCCATAAGTGATTAATTGACTCCTGCGCCTTCTGCAAACCTGTAGTACAATCCCCTGCAAATTACATGCTAAAATTGACCAACTATGACCCAAAACATTTCCATACTTGCTCCGAGTTTATGAAATGTACTTGGTGGTCAAGTTTACATCAAATGGAAATCACACCCCAGCTATCATTACAAGAAAAGACATCATTGTCACATTTTGAAGTGATGGAAAACACCTCATCACTTTTACATGAAAGAAATGCGTCACACGACACATAAAACACAAGGCCAAAATATCATTGTTTCTTAAACAAGTGATGGAAAAACACACCATCACTTTTACAGTGTAACATGCAACAAATTATTTTAAAAAATAAGGCCATGACAAACTAACATCTATATAAAAACAATCTATAAAAACCATATCTCACTTATCAAAGTGAATGGGTCATTCCCCAGTGGGATATTTTCTTATTGATCAACTCTTTCGAGTGGTTCATGCACGAGTGCTTTGTCTTTAAGGTGCTACTCTGGATGCAGTCTCCAACACATGGCTCTTTGATGGCCACTTCGGTTGCAATGAGTGCAAAAGGTGTTTCTCCTGCAAACCTGCTTAACTAATTTATTTTCTTTTTGGGGAGGAGGATTTCCATGCCTCATCCTCCTTTTAGCTTCCATCCTTTTCCAACACTTAGAAAACACATGGTTATGTAAACCACAAAAATGGCACATTCTACGATGCCATGATTTATGACCATGGTTATCAACATTCTTATAATAAAAATGCACTCTTGAATAATGATATTTAATATACCTTCTCTGGTGATATCTGATGTGATCATGGTGATGGGATCTCACCTCATCTCTTTCACTACAACATGCATTATTATGGAATGAAGGCGAGGTGTCCCCATAATTCTCCTTCCTTGGATAGTTTATTAATATTTGTTTTCCCTTGATTTCCTTTGAACATCCTTCTTCAGGGTACCCCAAACCTACATAGCGAGGTCACTACACAACCTCCAATGGATGGGTTATGCCTTGGCTGCAAACACCAAGTCCTCCTCCTTTGTACCCCATCTTCGTGAGGAGTCTCATGCCGGTTCCTGAAGTGGGTATCTCCACACTTCCAATAGAAATGATATCATGTGAAGAAACTGAAGAGAAGTCAACATTGTTTACCTTAGCTTTCGATTGCGAAATAGGCGAAGAAGGCTTCTCTAAGCCTTTGTTGTGCTTTTCTTCCTCTAAGGCCTCTGCCTCGGCTTGTAGCTAAAGAAGAAACCGCTGATTCTCCTCCTTCTCTTCCCGTAGGAATTCCTTCAATGCATCATGATCTGCTTGAATACTTTCGTTGTTGTGCTTCAATTCTTCCCAAGCCTCTATTTTGGCTTGCAACTAAAGTTATAATCGATGTTTATCCTCCTTCTCTTCCTGTAGGAGTGTATTTAATTTGATGTTATCAGCTTCTTGTTTTTCATAAGCCTCGTATAACATGTCTTCTTTCTCGGACAAATTGAGCATGGTCTCGTACATATCCTTGACATTCTCCATGGATGAGCTCAGCGAACGTTCAATAGTTCATGCCTGCAATCCAATCAGCAAGAAGACCTGCTCTGATACCACTTGATCCAGGGTAAATTCTTGATACCCTTAACCAATAAATTTTACTTCGAATGATGTGTTATAATTGCATTAATTAAAGTGTTAATGAAAATAAATGAACATATGCATGATGTAAAGAAGAGAAACATAACAAGCATAAAAAATTGATAACGGTGTTCGTCTAGGAGGGACTACATCTTCGGGCCTCGGTGTCAAGATGGTGTAGGCCACTGTATTAAGTGTTGTAAGGAGTGAAGATGTACATGGATGTGTTTTCTTTGACATACAAGGAAAATTCCCTCACGCAGGAGTAACTAGACCTCTCTACGAGATGTTCCACTACTGGAACTCTCATCCACAAGAAGGACTCCTATCAGTATGACAATATCTCACACATAATGAATATGAGTATCCCACAAACATGGAAAAAAAGGGATCTCAAATGACATACATGTGATAATGAGTATCCCCCCAACATGGCATAAAAGGGATCGCAAACATAATAAAAATCCATGACAAAAATTACATCTATAGCAAAACAAGACAAGATCCCATGACTATGCATCAACAAGGATCTATACAACACTATGCATCTCAGGGACAAAGAAGTACATGAAATCAACACATCATATACCTCACACTGAAGATGAATAAATAATGGTATGTTGTGATGTTGGGTCTGAAATCACCATCACAATAGTGGCATTGAAAGGTGTGAAATCGACTCACCTCAAAAAGTGACCAAAAAATATAAAGCTGAGAAGGAAAATCTAGATGTGCCATCAGATTCGTCATGTCGAGTAGTGCAAAAACAACTATCCATTTTTCAAATTCTGATGAAGTGAAAATCTGAGGCAAAAATGAATCTTTTAGATTCCCCATAGATTCCTCCACGATGCTGCTCCATGGGTGGACTGGAAATATGAAACTCAAAAGGTGAATCTGACCTTGCCATTGCATTCCCTACGAAAAACCATGAAAAATGACTGTAAACTTGACTATATTCCGACATGGAGAAAAACTACCTCCTTGGGAAAATTTCGACACTCATGGTTCCACTCCCTGTTTCTGAGCCTGCTCATGGTTCCACCTACATCAAAATCTGTGTCTGGTTCGAACTACATGTGTGCTCCTGCTCTGGTCTGGCCTGTGGGTGCACTGACAAATTTATGGGTTTACAAATAATGTGGGGCGGATTTTACCACACGAATCATCGTGGTGTGTTGGAAAGTGGTCAAAAATGCTAAAGGGAGGTTGGGGAATCAATCCTGACCCCCATACTCGGAACCCGCATTAATTTTTTTTAACTGTGTGCATCTAAAATTTGGCACGTTTTTGTTTTTAACAGACCCAACGGATATGGAGCATTTAACAATGGGTAACTTTGGGGGGGCGGGCCTGCATTGGGCAACCCACCCCATACCCCTCATTGACACCTTTGTAAATAGTGGCAAGGGTGCATTGGTTGGCATTTAAAATTTTTTATGGTGCCGCCCGCTTGGGGGCCGACCCACGTGGGCTCGGTAGGTTCGACCCCCACCGGCACCCATTTTACGTTAATGCCTATGGCATGATATATATATAGAAGGTTGTCTGTTGTTTTTTCCATGAGGCAGGCGAGGGGCCCGGTGGGGTCATGGCCGCCGTCCCCATATAATGTTTGATTTTCCGTGTGATGTGTGTGGTGGGGGTCACAGACCCCACCCCCCCCTTTTTTTAATATTTTTTGTTTTAATTTAAAACAAAGATTCCATTTAAAAAATTTGAATTTTTGGCCATAGGAGTGCTTTTAAACAGGACACAATTTCACCCAAGATTTGGTTGGAACTACCCAGAATCCGGTGGTCGTGTTTCGTCCAAATTGTATCTCCCTTAACCTGCCGAGTCATCTAAGTCAACCCAAAACTTTGACTGCTCCTAACTTTCGCATACAAGCTCGGTTTGACAAACTGTTCAAACCGTTATGATCAGGACGATGAGATCTTCAACCTGAACCTAGTTCAAGAGCAATTTGAGCACTTTGATTTTTGAGCCCCCTTTGTCCTGTGTGTGTTCCTAAAGCCACCTGGATCAGTTAAACTTACATATATTTCAAAAATAATAATTTTTGTAAAGAATTTACAAAGAACTTGCCTTTTTTTCTTTTCTTGATATGTTATCAGTATTTTTTTTACTTGATCTCTTGTCAGCCATTTCTTTATCAATATGAAACATGCACCATATCATTCATTAATATATTTTATATATAAATTATCAACTTTTCAGGTAAAAGAAAATATATCAAGAAATCGGTGTGCTTTTCATGGTGTACGCACTGACATCTGTGCATTGTGGTATTATAAATGCACTGCTCAAACAGTATAAAACATTGTACGATGCTCTATATCAGCAAGGAGCACCAGTGCATTACATGTTAACCACTGCACCAATTAACATAGACAAAATAATAAAAATCATCTAGTGTTAGTATTTGTAGCATATGGTATCGTGGAGGGGGCGGTGCGACCTATTCTTATAAATTCTCGATGCAAACAAGGGACCATTGTACAATGCTCTCTATCAACTAGGAGACCCAGTGCGTTATATGTTACATGGTGCATCAATTAACACAAAATAAAAAATTGGTTTTGCAAAATAGTACGTGAGCGGTGCGCTATAATGAAATAGCGCGTTAGTGCCCTATTTTACATATGGTGTACGAATTCAAAAAAAAAATAAAAATCAAAAAGTACATTCGTAGTGCATTGGGATAAGCCATTTGTGGCGCACCGATTAAAAAAAAATTCTATTTTTTTTAAATTCACGCAAGGGCTGACATGGATTGGGATTCGACTATGCAAGTCATCCCCTAGGTTGGATGTCATAGGCCTATATATATAGCAATACAAACCCTATAAATCTCAAATGAAAAGCCTAATTATGAAATCATAGAAAGAGGAAGAAGAAAGGGCAAAAACAAAAAGAATGAACGGTTTAGGGTGAAAATGGATTTTTTTTTTTTTTAAATTTCTCTGAAAATGAACAACAAATTGAAATTTTTTACTTACTACGTAAAAAATACAACAAAAAATGTAAAAAAAACAATAAAATTTAATCACAAGATCGCTTGAAATTCTATGCTACAGGTTTTGAATCACTAGAGGTTTGGAATTATGATTGTCAAAATAGTTCCGTTCGAAAGTATTTCGCTGCTCCATAGTGCTCTCATTTTCTCTTGCTCCAAGTGTGTCTTGTGCAAATCTCTGGCTGAAATTTTTTGCAAAAATAGTGAAATAATGAAAATTTTTTAGTATTTAAAGAATTTTTTTATGAAATTAAATTTTCAAAAATATTTTTCTGCCCATTTTTCAATTTACCACTTTTTTTTCACTTAAAAAAAATAAAGTTGCATTTTTTTTATTTGCGGCTTTTCGCCACCGGTGCGTCAATTAATAACTCTGCACCGGTGCATTAGTTAATAACACGACACCGGTGCGTAGTAAATAAAACAACCCTAGTGTGGTTATCTATACATAAACACTGATAACAATAAGTACATTTTTAAGGCACCAAAATTACTTTTATGTGTGTGTGTGTGTTATAGGTCAATTTGGGCATCATTCCCAATGACTTGGTCAAACTAGACATCATCCCCAGGACCAATGAAATAGGGTCTATCATCCCCTATCATTTCAGTTGCTACATGCCCTAAGAAAAGAACAAACATTCATGACTTCTATTGCAATGTTTCCAAGGTTTGAAGTATATGTTATATCACCTATGAGCTCACCAAAGTAGCCTCCCAAGGGACTAACTTATTTCCATATGCAATTACCTCCATTAAAGGGTGCTTTGCAAATAACTTTCAGACATTCAAGAGTGTGTTGGTCAAATGGGAGCGAAATTCTCAATGTTCCGGAATCTCCACATGGTCAGTGCCTTATAGAAGGGTCCATATGTGTCAAAATTTGAATCCATGTGTCCATATAACACCTCTAAGCTTGGGAACATTTCTTTCCTATTATTAGAAATTCATTGATTGAGAAACTACCTTCAGTTTCCCTATAAATTAAGCATAGATCCTAGTGCTAGGGAAGGAAGAAATTTGGTAAAGAAATGTTTTTGGATTCTCAATTGAGTGTATGATAAGAGTGATATGCTGCTGGTGAGATGTTTATTATGATGAGGCTAGGATGAAGTTGGAGCTGGTGACATCAAATCGATCCCCGGTTGTAACCTCCCCCTTCTATCCATTAATAAATATTCATGCTGCTCATTTTCCCATATATGTATTTGTTTATGTTTCTACTTTTCATATGATGGATTCTTAACTGATATGAATGTTTCATGTTTCATCAATTTAACTGATTAAGATAAATAGCCATCTATATATTGCAATCTCTTTGTTGTTTAGTGTTTATACTTACAGGAACTATTTTAGAGATCAAAGTTGGATTGGAAGCTACAATAAGGGTGACATAAGGAGAAAGTGTGTCTATTTACTCTTAGAGAAAGTGTCTGCAAATTCTTTGATCTGTTGTTCTAAATGCATAGCACCACATTTAGGGAATGTGTTTTATCCCTAATTCATAATAACGCATAACAAATTGGCAACTCCACTGGGGATCGAACCCATAATCTCTGGTTATGTAGACAACCCCTATCTGGTTTACCAACAATAGATCCCTTATGCTGGTGCTCAAAGGCCTGTTGCCCAAGAAATTCCATCATACCCTGGCTATGCTCAACCTGACCTCTTGATAGTTGCCCTTTGTTGCAACTTTAGTTACCTGATTTAAATCAACTCACCAATGACCCAATCAATTATGATTCTTGATGGCCGGTGATACCTCAAAAATTATCCTCGGATATTCCTAAGTTCAATGGAAACCCTTGGAAAGACCCATCGACGCATGTTATAACTTATCATTTGTGGTTCTCATCAAACTCCTTAAATGATGACTCCCTTAGACTACGTATTTTCCAGCGCACACTCACTAATCCAAATGCGCAATGAGGATGGTTATTTTATTGTGTCAACCTCATTAAAAAATTAAACAGTCTAGGAGGATAGTTCTTTTACTGTGTCAACCTCGTAAAAAAATGAAATAGGTCATGAGCATAGTTCATTTCGTGTGTCCAGCTTGTTAAAAAATGAAACAAATCCTCCCCTATAATGAACCTTCATTCCATCCAACTATTAGTAACCAGTAATCTACTTAGGTGAATGAAATTAAGCTTTGGGGGCATCTGATCTTGCAGGGGGCATTCGACATGTGCTCTTAGAGGGGGCATTCAAAACATTCTTACCAATTGCACACAATCGATCGCTGAAGTTCAAGGGCAAAAATAGGTTCAGAACTCCAAAATGAAAATGGTAACTTTCAAATGGTAAAAATGAATAGTAAAACTCTTTTAATTAGTCATTTGATTATTTTCAAATAATATTTATTGCTGTGACTATGGTTTTATTCAATTTTGATCATGAAACAGGTATTTTTAATGCATTTGGTGTTGTTCTGAACAAGTTTGCAACTGATGAGAATATTAGTCATGCACATTTATTTCAAGAATATTTTGAACACAAAGCATATTTTTATCCTTATTTTTCGATCTTTGATAAAAATGAAAAAGGACTTGAAGCGCACTTTTATCTCTTTTTCGAGCTTTGGTAATAGTGAAAAAGGAACCCCTGGAGTCTTCTTTTAGCTCTTTTCAGACTTCGATAATGTGAAAAGATTGGTGAGAACTTGTCTTTTCGATCTCATAAAAATAAATCAATTGATATCTACTCAATATAAGTTTAACCCTTTTCTAGACTGAGATAGATTATTTACAAAAAAGGAATGCCTTAGTCGAACATGGCTAGGAGGTTCTCTCAGATATTATTTTTCACTTTTTTGGATCTGAGTGACAACTTTATGAAAAAATACTTATGGAGTTTTCTTTTTTCCTCTTTTTCAAACTCTCTAAATATGAAAAAGGATTGGGTTGTCACTGTCATTAGGCTCGTTAGAACATAAAATAGCAACGGGCTTGTCGATCATGGAAAGAATCGAGTTTCATTCATCGCTAGACTCGTTAAATTATTAAATAGTGATACATTATTTCCCCGAAGGGTAGAATTATAGATCAAGCATATGTTATCCTCCTCAAGCTTGTTAAAAAATAAATAGGTACTGGTCAACAAATGACTGGGGAAAATTTGGGAAAGTGAACAAAAATTTTATGGTAGCAGGTCACTCTTGAACATGACACTTCACTCCATCATTATGACTATCTGGGTTGGGTAATATTCTTGACAATTCATTCATACCTATGGTTCATCATACCTTCACTTAGTTTTTGGGTCAATGCTGGCAACTCATCTCAGTGTCGTTGATATGTTCAAGAGAAGTCATCCATTGAATACTCATCCTTCTACAATACTCATAAACCTTCATTCTCATGACAGTCATCCCTGAACATTGCTATATCAAGTCACTTTTTTTCTCCAAAATCAGTAACTCGTGTTTCACAATAAAGTAGCTTCCTGTCGACGTCAAATCATCATCCAGGAAGTTCACTTAGAAACATCATCTTCCAGTACCATGAGGCTTGTTCCATCATCGACAAAATCCTCACTTCCGGACCTTTGATCAAAATATTTTGTTTTTCGTTTGACATCAAATCATCTATTCACGCCTTATGAAATGTATTGTAGTAACTTGAGAGCCATTAACATCAATGGTGGTTCTCTCGCGTTTGTTAACAACTCACATCATTGGCTGGTAATCAAATGATGTCTTACCATGTTCGACTACAAATCATATATTCGCATGGCTAGACCTGTACCCGAATGATCAAGTGAACGAGATAAAAAGACCTCGAATCTAGTTCCAGCCATCTAGGTTGCGATTTTAGGATTTTTTTACACATCATCTGTATGGTGACCTTACATGCAGATTATCATCCAAACATGGGCCTAAACCTGTAGGCATTTCTGTATTGGGCAACATTCCAATGTAGACGAATTTTTGCACTATGTACATGTTATTAGATAGTTTATGTGTTGAGCACGTGAATGCCTTCCCTCTAAAATTTTTGATCAAGAGGATATATCATGATGTAATGTATTGGAATATTGATGCAGATCGCCACTCTACTTCAGTACCAGCCCATCACATCGTAAAGCATCTCATTCAAAAAATATCATTATTATTCTGAATTCATGCTTTAAGGGGAAGCTATTATAGGTCAATTTGGGCATCCTTCCCGATAACCTGGTCAAACTAGACATCATCCCCAAGACCAACAAGATAGGGTCTACCATCCCCTATCATTTCAGTTGCTACATGCCCTAAGACAAGAACAAACCATTCATGACTTCTATTGCAAGGTTTCCAAGGTTTGAAATATATGTTATAACACCTATGCGATCACCAATGGAGCCTCTCAAGGGACTAAATTATTTGCATATGAATTTACCTCCATTCAGGGGTGCTTTGCAAAGCACTTCCCGACATTCAAGAGTGTGTTGGTCAAATGGGAGCGAAATTCTCATTGTTATGGATTCTCCACATGGTCAGTGCCTTCTAGAAGCGTCCATATGTGTCAAAATTTGAATCCATGTGTCCATCTAACACCTTTGAGCTTGGGAACATGTCTTGCATATTATTATAAATTCATTGATTGAGAAACTACCTTCAGTTTGCCTATAAATTGAGCAGAGATCATAGTGCTAGGGAAGGAAGAAATTTGGTAAATAAATGTTGTTGGATTCTCAATTAAGTGTATGATAAGAGTGATATGTTGTTGGTGAGATGTTTATTGTGATGAGGTTGGGATGATTTTGGAGTTGGTGACATCAAATCGATCACTGCTTGTAACCTCCCCCTTCTATCCATTCATAAAGATTGTTGCTCATTTTCCCATATATGTATCAGTTTATGTTTCTACTTTTCATATGATGGATTCTTAACTGATATATATGTTTCATGTTTCATCGATTTAACTGATTAACATGAATAGCCATCTGTATATTGCAATCTCTTTGTTGTTTAGTGTTTATGATTGTAGGAACTAGTCTGGCGATCAAAGTTGGATTGGAAGCAACAACAAGAGTAGCAGAAGGAGAATAGGAAGTGCTTGGATCACAAGTAATTTCCTCTATCTTTCTGTGTGTTTATTTAGTCTTAGAGAAAGTTTCTGCAAAGTCTTTGATCTGTTGTTCTAAATGCATAGCACCATATTTAGGGAATGTGTTTTATCTGTAATTCATAATTCCGCATAACAGTGTGGACTAAAATTTATTGTTGATTTTGCTCAAATGCAGGGAGAAATATCATAATTATATTAGATGGAAAATTCTTCAAAATCAAGCTTGTTCCATAATATTTCTCAAATTCAATTGCGGAGTTCTCCCTATCCATCTCGAGACGTAATATTTACTTCATATTTTATTTATATTTTCATTATCTAATTGAATTAATGTTTTTTATCCATGTTAATCAGCTTAATAAAATTTATAATGTATACAAATTTTTAGGTTCATGCAGATTCAAAATCAAGTTCAAATGCACAAAATAATCAAACATCTCCAAAATGTCAGAAGCTCTTTCAGGAGCAGCATACCACAAGGCGCATTTGGTAGATAAAATGGATAGCCACTTCACCCTACTAATTGTAATAATATTGCATCTTCTAGCCACGATCCCAAGACAATGATGGTAATAATGACTGTTTGGTATATTAATGTAATTATTTCGATGTCAAACAAATTAATCATGCATTGTCAACGTTATTACTAATTGATATCATAACTTTTTTTACTAATCATGTTCATATATATATATATTGAAATTATTAGGATTCTAGTGATGATGAGAGACCTACCTACTGTCTTCCATGGCACCCCATGACAATGTTAAATCGAGATAATACTGAATTAAGAGAAAAAATCGAAGAGGAATGATACCAAGAATGGTTGAATCAACCACTGATTCAATTCCTACTACGTCCAGATTCACCAATTAGGAATGACTACAACAATAGTAGTTCTTCACAAGTTGTTAATGAAGGAAATCAAATAGAGGTTGGTATGGATGATTACTTAAGGGATACGACTTCCATGGAGACAATGTTGTTAGATGCATTCCAAAAGGATGATCATCTAGGGGATGATGCTCATATCACTGACACCTTTTTCGAAAGCCTTAAATTTTCTTCCACCACCCCTCTCTTTGGACCTGGCAGCCAGTCAAAGTCTACCCAATTGGGGACAATGATGTGACTGTACAACTTGAAAGCAAATTTTGGCTTGTCGAATGAATGTTTCTCGAAAATTTTGAGGTAAGTTACCATAAATTGCTCCCTTATATAAATTTGAGAAATATAATCACACAATGAACATTACAAATGGTCAAATTTATGAACGTTAATAATTATATCGACATTAATGTACATTTAATATTTTCCATGAACACCAATTATAGGTTCTTCCGAGTGATAATGTCTTTTCTGGTAGCTGCAAAGAGGCAAAGAAATTGTTTAAAATTTTGGGTGTTGAGTACATATCATATCATGCATATCCAAATGATTTTATTCTATATAGAGGAGAATATGCAAACAAAGAGATATTTCTGAAATGTGGGCATGACAGATATGATAAATAAAAAAAGAAGGGTGAATCATGTGGTCCTCCTTTTAAGATATTGAGTCACATGCCTATAATCCCAAGGATTCAAAGGCTCTTTCATTGCAAATAATTAGCTATGTTGCAGGGATGGTATGCCTCACACAGAAGTGAGTTAGGAGTTATGAAAATCCCAACTAATTCAATAGCCATGAAGCATATAAGGGATACATGGTCCAAGAAATTCAAGGATGAAGTACGAAGTCTACGACTCAGGATAACCATGGATGGCATCAACCCATATTCCCTCCAGAACACCAACTATTCTATTTGGCCTATAGTAGTGGTCAATAACAATATCCCACCATGGTTGTCCGTGAAGAATGAACATATTATGTTGGCTCTCATAGTCCCTAGTAGAAGACAAGTGAATAATATGGATGTCTACTTACAACCATTGGTAGATGAATCAAAGGAATTATGGGATGGGATAAATGTATAGGATGTGTCAAGGCCCATCACTGTACATGATTATCTAGGCTTAGGAGTTTGCTCTGGTAAATTACATTTTTATTGGTTTGTTTATATACGTAAAAATATTCTTTCACATATTAGTTATTTAATTCGTTGTAATTTTTCCGATCTTCATGATATTCTTTAACGTGTCATGCATATAAATTGTAAACAATAATCTCACAGGTCTTGTAATAAAAGGTTATTTTGGATGTAAATGTTGTGGACCTTCTTTAAAAGCTAGATGGTCCAAGGACCTATGAAAGCAAGTGTATGATTGCTCTAGGGTATTCCTCCTAGAAGAAGACCCTTACAGAAGAGCATCATCCTCTTTTAATGGTAAACGAGAGATACCCCTAAGGCCTCCAATAATGACACCAAATGAATGGCTTAGAGAATATGAGAGAGAGAATGAGAAGGAGTTCATAGAAATGTTCGATTCAAATGGGGAGCCTATGTTCGATGATCAATAATTCTTCGACACCTATGTTGAGAAATTTCCCATTGGGATGAAAAGGAAATCTATCTTTTATAACCTCCCATATTGGGAGCATGCTAATATTACCCACTTATTAGATCCCACACATATATTTAAAAATGATTCATCTTCTTTATGGAGGCACATATCACTGAAAAAAAGTGACACATTGGTTGTTAGGAAAGATCTTATTACTTCAAAAACTAAAAAGAAACATTGGCCTAGATGATTAGAAAGTATAGGATCAGAGGCAGGCGTTGGTCCCTCTAATTCATGGTATTTCAAAGAAGGTGATGTCCCATGGATTTTTAAAAAGGATGATATTTCTTTGGCAAAGGAATTTATAATGGGTGTGAGGGTGCCATCTTCATACGAGTCTTCACTACGATGCTTCTTCACCGTGGATGACCATTTTTCGGGGTTGAAATTGCATGACCATTTGAATCTTCTAAGAGTGTATAATGTCAAAAGCATGATTTTATTATTTGTTATATTAATAAATTTTATCCCATGAAAGGATCATAAAACATAACTAATTTTTTATATTATTGCTTTATAACTTTGCATTTTCATTATCCTTTGTTCATGCATGGGTGTGTGAAACATGAATTCCCTCAAGACCTAGGATGTGCCATATATAAATTATGTGCATTTTTGCATTGGATCACATCAAAGGAGATTCATGTGGGTAGCATTCCACGATGGTGTCAAGAGATATTTGAGATTGTTTGTATGTTTGAGAAGGAATTGCCGACAAGTTTCATGGACTTGAAGGTTCATTTTATAATCCACCTAGTAGATTAGGTTGAATTAGTTGTGGTGGTTTCTTGTCATTGGATGTTCTTTTTAGAGAGGTACATGAAGAAATTGAAAGGTTTTGTTTGACAAAGGGAAAAACCCAAGGGATCTATGGCAGAGGGGTACATATCGTACGCATTTTTCTATTATGCCCATGAGTACATCAAGAAGATAGACAATAGACCAGGTCCAGTGATTTGGGACGATGAAAGGGATGAAGACAAAAGAGAAGGGGAGTTGCTGCAAACGAATGGAAAGAAGCGCTTGATAAAGAGTAAGCGACTTATAATTTTTCAAATTTACACAAAGTAAATATTCATGTTGAAATTCGATATAATGTATATTTCGATATCTGTGTACTATATAATGTCGGGTCAATTTCATTAGCGAATGCATAAATTGAAGCAATCAATAAATTCATTCTTTACAATTCTGAAGCGACACAATTGTGGGTCGCATTGTACGAACAAAAGAGGATGAAATGGGATAGTGACAGGAAAGAATTCAGATGGTTGAATGGTAGAAGTGTGCCTTATCCTGATCATTTAAAAGAAAATATTCCAAAAATATGCCCCAATAGTTTGTTGCTGACCAAGTCAGAGAGAAATACGTGCAACTGGTCGTTTCCTGCATGCTGAAGAGGATGTGCTAAACGTAGGGATTGGGTGAAACAACTCGGTAATAATTTATTTAATTTATCTGTATATTTGAAACTTAATAATGCACCTTTTAAATGTAATTACATCTATATTTCATATTTTAACTGTTGGGTTATTATAGGACACATGACACTATGATTTTTTAACTTTTTTATAGGTGCATTTGTTCCCATCTATGTGGGCATATGGACACCATTTGCGAACAGAAAAAGTCGACGATGGACACACATGACTGTGGAGTGGAAGTCGAGTTCAATCAATCTAGTCGATCTAGCCATCGTGATCAAAACCTAGTATGATGGACATTAGGTTATGTCGGAAAGATACACGAGATCATTGAAGTGGATTTCTATTCTTTCCAATGTGTTATTTTTAGGTGCAAGTGGTGGGAAAACTTTGATCGGAATAATGTAAAGGAATACCGCAATAGTAGGCTAATATGTATCAACTCTAGAAAGATGTGGGATGAAGCTAAGGAGCCCTATGTTTTCCCCAAACACTGCAACCAAATGTTTTTTTACCCAGATGTGTTGGATAGGGATTGGTGGTTCATATTGAGACATGACCCTAGATCAAAACATATTTTTGAGAAAAATACTGCTATCATGCCATGCAAGTTGGAAGATAATGAGGGTGATCATGAGAACTGAGAGTGATATGGTACATGTGTTATTTCATCAATATTTATACTTTTTAAGATGGGTTTTTATAAAGAAGAGGACTTAACTACCTTATAACTTATAATACTATTTTTTCGAAACATTAAAATATGTATTTTGAATTAATTTGTAATTTGCATTGTGTTAATGTTAAAATCAATATTTCACTTGATAATTTGCAATTATGTTGACCTAAAAAACAATGGCGTACTGTATAAAGTTTTTTTTTTTTTTTGTATGTAAGATCATAATATTTTACATATAATTACAATTATAATTAGAATTAGAATTAGAATTAGAATTTGAATTACAAATTTAGAATTTTACAAACAATTACAATTACAATTTTACAATTACAACCATTTCACAGTAATACAATTAAAATTTTACAAATATTTTACAAACAATTACAATTACAATTACAATTTTACAATTTCACGTACAATTTGTTAGCCATCAGTAAATTTTTTACTGAAGCAAATGATGGCTAAAATAATTCCTAAGCCTTCAAGAGATTGTTTTCATGAAAAACTGCTCATTCTTGAAGTCTTATGATGTTCTATACCCTTGCAAGTAATCTTCACTGCTGTTTCATTATAAAATTCTCAAGGACCTTGTTGTTTATAAAGAAAATTGTCTTTTATGGCCTAATTTCTATCTTTTTCTCCTCCATTTTTATCCTCAGATTCCCCCTCATATCATTTATTTTTCCCTTTATAACACCTTTTTTCCCTCCATTTGACTTCCAAAAGTGTTAAAATCCTCCTTTATGGTTTATCGGAACCCTTGTTTGGCTTTAAAATCCCTTTTAAAAAACCTAAAAACAGTCCTTTAACATTTGGGTTATTAAGCCCCCAAGAGCTTAAACTCATCCCCTTTCTTTACCATAGGACCAAGCCCCATAACCGGGTGCTAAAGCTCCTCACCTCCCTTCCCTTCCTAAATCCTTTTCCTCCCTTATGTTTCCACTCCCGACATTATGGTTTTAAACAAATCATGATCATTGATATGAGAAGATCAACTGCCATCAGAATTTCTCCCGTTCGTCCCTTCATCCATCATCTACACCTTGCTTTAATACAAGTCGTCCGATTGACCACATCCAACGGCCATCGCACAAACCTGACATTCACCCTGCTATTAGACTTTTCCGCTCCATGAAAAAGAGACACACGTCATCATGGCCCCCGCCAAATTTCTAACCTCTCATCTCTCCGCCTATCACGTTCTATCCGCGCCATTGGATCTGCATCTGAAAATCTAACAGCCAGTAATCAATATCGCGTTACTCTTGCCCCTCCTCCCTCAACGCACAACTATTGCTTGAAATGGGTGGTATTAGGAGGGACACATGTCAGGTGATGTATGGTATCGTGTTCCCTTCGACTAATACCACTCGCCCCCATTTCATTGCACGAAAACCACTGATGGTTTTCTCAAAACCACCAACTCTCATTTCACATCGTATTTCAAATTTAACACTGGTTCTCTGATTATGCCATAGAAACTTGTCCTCCACTGCAAATAAATTCTTTGTCACAGCTCTGACCACCTCCATAAACCCTCCAAAGCAGTTTCAAAACCAATATTTGTAGGATTTAAATAACTTTCGTTTGTTTTTTATGCAGCTTTAATGAGTTACAGGGGTTAAACCCTCCTGTAGCCAGTTACAATGGCATGGGCCGAGGATGACAATCCTCGTGGCCCTAGATACAAATTAAAGGGGATTGGAGGGGTTCAGTTTCATAGTTTTTGGGTTGATGAGTCATGATTATCGATTCATTAAGCGAAACCCTCCAATCAAGTAAACCCTCTGCACACCTGCAAACAACTAGAACACCATAAGCCTTAGTTAATTAAAGAGTATCAGTGTCGAAGATAGAAAATCAAAGCATAAAATGAAAGACTAAAGGTCCTAATTGGATTTGAAAAGGATTAAGGCATAAACCCAGTATTAAAGAAAATCAGTATTCTTAAGGAAAGAGAATGAATACAGATCCAGAAGAACCTCGAATGCCACATCAAAGGGGCTAATTGAATCCCCCAGCTACCAAATTGACACCTACAACCTTTTTGCCTCAAAGAAATACACAGATTAAAGATCAGTCAGTAACATTAAGACTAAAGGCAGCTGACAGTTATTGAAAACAAAAGAAAATATCTCAAACTGTTAGTAAAGTTATTGTAAAGATAAGAAAGGGCCTAAAAGTCTATCTTTTCACCCACTAAGCCTAAAAAAGAAAAAACAGAGTTAATGAAATAGAGCTATGATTGAAAGCATTCCTGCCTAATGCCTTGCATGGTTTTCAAGGCTAGGAGTTGCATTTATTATGGAATTAATGATACTTGAACCCTAGAAACTCTTCCACCTCCTCATTTTCTTATAAAATCTCTTTGAGGAGCACATTGTAAAGGGTTGGCTAGTCTTTGGATATCTGTTGCATGTAAACAACTTTTGAAGCTGCTGTAGCCCTGTTTGTAATTGAAGACACATAAGCTCAGATGAGAAGTTTGAAGTTGTAGATACCCATTAGACTTGAAGATTGTAACTGGTTTGAACATCAAATACAAATAGCTTATTTATAGGATCCTGGTCTATGTTAATGGTGATGTGTTTCTCACTGTAAATTGTTATTTTCTTTTTGTTCCCATTCTGTCCATTTTTCTCTGATAACGAACATAAAATATAGATTAGGATTTACTTCTGAAGTACCCTAAATCTCACTAAAAATATTTATCCTTTATGTTTTTTTGCTGATTGTTAAATTGGAGGTAATTCAATAGAGTATAACCAGTGAAGTGTTGGTAAGCCCATATTTCCTAAGTACAACTTGAGATTTTATTTGTGAATGTTCTTGAGAAGTTTTCTAATTAAATATTGAGCTAGAGAAGTCTATGGCTAGCCCTGTTCTCTAGTTTATCTCCAACAGTTGCTTTGAAGAGTTCCCTTAAGAGTATGTTGAAAGCAGGCTAGTTTCAAAGTACTTACCTGATCTTAGACTACCTTTGTGTTTATCATGAATGTCTTCCCTTTGAATATGCTGAAAGTAGGCTAAGTTAAAAGTCTTTACTTGATCTTAAGCTATTCTGTGTGTTTTAAATATTTTTCCTTGAAAGTACATCAAAAGTAGGCTAGTTTAAAAGCACTTACTTGATCTTAGATTACTTTGTATCTTTCCTTAAGTGCATGCCAAAAGCAGGATAGTTTCAAAGTATTTACTTGATCTTAGGTTGTTCTTTGTTTCTTCATGTGTTTTATTTCCTTCACTACATTTCTTATTGTTTCATTAAATAATATCAACTTAAATAGATCCTTTGACATAGATGACTTGCCCCATGGACCACTCTTGAACCTTGTTGTGAAATTAAATCCTCTTATGACTCCATAGCCCAATGGATTGATGCTGCTCCTAGCCTATCTTATTAGCTGAACCATTCCTTCACCTACTCACACCTTCACCCTTCCTATAGGCTTCCTTAATCTTCATTACATCCTTGTCCAACCAAACAAAACAACAACCCTTGTTCTTCATAACTAGCCTAAAATCACACTTCAAGCCTTAAAGATCATATCTTTAAACTCATACATAGAGAGATCCCTCTCTGAATCTAGGATGGCTAGGTCCTTAGATTCCAAAGTGGTTTTGATGTAGGCTCTGCAGCGTTTTTACTTGCCAATATTGCAAACTACGGAGGCCTAACATGCTGGCGACCATACTAGGGAGTCCTGAATAAAATCCTTAAAAATAAACACTCAGTATTCAGTGTAGTATAAATAGTTTTCTTCAAGCACTATCAAGTATGTTGGTAATCATGATAGGACTTGTTAGAATCAGTGGCAATCTAAGTACTTCTTAGGATTCTAATAGACCCCTATCAAACCTTGAAGAAATCAGCTAAGTAAGCCATAGAGTAAACTCTATTTGTCTCATCACCATAGCTAAGTGCTAAAATAGATTTAGGACACTCTCATAAAACACAAGACTGTAAAAACTCAGAAAACCCAAAAAATTTTAGATTGGTATTCAAACCTTTTTAATGGTGGTGGACCATAAAACATTTTACCTTCTAAAAAGCTAAAAATTTCCACCTGCTGACTCTACAATCCTGAATAGAACTAAAGACTCCACTGGGAAACCCATTATTTTCATAACATCATACAAACTCAGTTAAGGAAACTTTAAGGATTATGTTTTCTTGTTAAAGATCAGTTAGCCTATTAAAGATTGTCATATTTGGTTAAACTCTTCTTATTATTGGGTCTAAAAATATCACATAGTGGCTTCTAGAAGAATTCATACTAGAGCCTATCCTGACCCAAATCCTCTGGAGATAGTTGATAATCTAGAAATTATACTTAGGAAGTCTCCTAAGTCTAACACTTCAACTATTGTCAGACCAGTCCATAGAGCTAGCTCTATTCTTGAAAACCTTACAGCTCTACAAGATTCATAATTTGACTTAAGAAACAAATTCAGAACTAGGTCACTTGATGATATTGATCAGCCATACTTTGAGCCTTCACACATACCCCAACATAGTGGTGAATGTCCTGTTAGCAGAGAAACTACCCCACCTGATTTTCATTTCCTTCATAATTTTGATTTCTCTCATCCAAGATCCGCTCAAAATTCTCTTTCTGGTCCATCCACTTTTTTTATCCATACTCCCACTGTTCAAACTACTCTATTCTATCAAACCTCTCCTATCTTACATCCTCCACCTGTAAACCCCCCATTTTTTCCACAACCTCCTATCATGGCAACATGGTATGCCCCTCTAGTCCTTCCTTTACCTTTAGTCAATCTGCCACAGGACTATCAGTCCAAGATACCATTATATGATGCCAGGGGTGCTACTACTACTTCATAACATGTGGACAAGATGAATGACTATTTTGATAGAAATGAGATAAATGATGAAACTGTCAAACTCAGATTATTTGCTCAAAGTCTAGGGGGAGAAGTAATAAAATGGTTCAAAGGCTTAACCCCTCACAGTATTAATGATCTCTAAGCTCTCCCTCAGTCGTTCCTAAGTAAATGGGAAGTCAGGAAAAAACCTCTCCAAATACTTTCAGATTACAACAACCTCAAAAGAAACATTGGGGAAAGTGTTCAAAACTATTGCACTAGGTTCAATAGTGTTTATAATGCCCTACCCCCAGAATTGAAACCTCCACAAGGCTCAGCCTTGGCCAAATTTCCTGAAGGATTTGATCCTGAAATGGCCTATCAGCTAAGAGAAAGATACCCCTTGACTTTAGAAGACATGCAGAAAGGAGCTCTAGATGTGGAAGTAAATATGATTGAAAAAGGAGCTAGGATGATGAATGAAAAGAAAGTATCATTTAGGGAGGAAAGTGCACCCTCCACATCTAGCTCAAAAATGGAAAGAATGATGGAGGAAATGATGAATAAAATGAGCATACTTGAGAGAGCACAATCTAGAGAAAATCAATCAGCTCCCCAAAATAGAAATCAATCTCAAAATCAAAATCAGAACTTTAGGAGAAATCAATCTCAAAACAGACAAAGAGAGGATGATTAACAGATCAAACTTCCTTTCCAAGAAAATTATGTTAATGAGGATGAAGATATAAATGAACAAACAGAGGATGACAACATGAATATGTTGGGAGTAAGTAATGTGGATTCTGATCTCATTTATGAAACAAAACATGGTCTATATACACCTTATGATGACAGAAGACCACAAACTGATTACTATGAACACTACTCTGAAAATTCCATCATAGGATCACCTAAAAAATATGACCTTAGAAGTAAGAAGAATCAAGAAACTCCCAAGAACAAGATCTCTGATAAATCTACTAGAAACAACCCAGAAAATACACCCAAAAAGACAGTTGAAAATCACAAAACAATGGCTGTAAATTCTAATTTAAACAAAGGGAAAAATGCTCAAACCAATGAAAAGAAGAGTATTAACCCCAGTAGCACTAGCACCTCAGCTAATGCTCATGAGAAAACCATTCTAATTGCTGTAAATAATAAAAATTAGGAAGTTGATTTTGCTGATGAAATAGTGACTAAAAAGGCTGAACTAAACATGTTAAAAAACCAAATTCCTTTCAGCCTAGAGAATGAAATATCCAAAATAAAAGTCTCTGTCCCACTCACTGAATTAGTCACTCAAAATGTATATAGAGGTTATATTTTGAAAGCTTTGAACATAGCAGATGTCCATGACACAGTTAACTTAAATGATGATACCCCAAAGATAATTTTTGGACCAAAAATTGAAGGAAAGTTTCAAGAAGGAACAAACCCTCCTTTTTACATCAGTTTAAACATCCATGACAATATCTTGCACAATGCCATGCTTGATTCAGGAGCATCACACAACCTCATGCCCAAGGTGATAATGGAAAGGTTAGGCTTAGAGGTAACTAGACCCTACAAATATTTATATTCCTTTGATTCAAGTAGGGTGAGATGCCTAGGCCTAATAAAGGATCTGTGTGTTAACTTAGCCCAAATACCAGCCAAGAGTTTATTTATGGACATTGTAGTGGCTGATTTACCCCCCAAATATGGCATTCTTCTTTCTAGATCATGGGGTGCTAAGTTACAGGGCACAATGCAGATGGATATGACTTATGTCACCATCCCTGTCTTCAGTCAACCTAGAAGACTCTATAGGGAAGCACACATGAAATACACGGTGAGTAACCAAGAAAGACCAGAGAATTCTCCTCTCTATTCCATCCACATTGACTTTGACTCTTTCATTCTTTTTAATGACGATATTCCAAAATATCAAGAACTAATCAGTGAAAAAACATCAAATGTTGTGATCACTTCACTCTCAAACATAGCTACAACAATTGATGGGGAGGAAAATAAAGGGGAAATTAAAAATCAGTCTGCTGATTTAGAAATCCACAACAAACATCTTAAAAGTCTTGAGGTCCAATGTAGTTATATAAATAACAAGATCATGAAAATCAAGAAGTAAAACCTCAAAACATTGAAAACTTTGAGGAACAAAACTCAGAAAAATGTAATGCAGACCCTTGTACAAAACAGAATGATGAACAATGTGAAGAGGACAACAATAAAATAAATCATAAATCTAAAAACAGTCCTCTCTAGAGCATGAATTTTGATGGGTCTTGCACTAAGAATGATGCAGGAGCGGGCATATGGTTACAAAACACTCAAAGTAATCATGCTAAGGGGCATTCCTACAAGTTAAACTTCCAATGTACTAACAACATAGCTGAGTATGAAGCCCTCCTTTTAGGCATGCATTTATTGAAGAAAATAGGGGCCAAAAGGATAAGATTTCACGGGGATTCTGAGTTGATTATTAGGCAATTAAAGGGGGAATATAGTGCTAAACATCCCAGACTTAGAGCCTATAGAGATGATGCCATGGATTTATTAAGAACATTTGAGGAATTCCAAATTATCTTTGTCCCAAGAAACCAAAATGTCTTTGCCAAAAGTTTATCCTTTGCTACTAGAACTTTTCTTACACCTTATGAAACCAAGCAATGCACCACCCAAGTCAAATTTAGGCCAGCTGTCCCAGATAATGAAAAATACTAGCAAGTTTTTGAGAGAGATAAACAAATAGAAGACTTCCTACAGTCTAGAAATGAATTTGAAGCATCAAGCTCAGATTTAGATTATGATAAAGACTG